>JAJHSJ010002063.1:0-69943 GCA_021015155.1 Magnolia officinalis | reverse complement strand
TTTCTTTTAAATTTCAGTTTTTCTTTTGAAATCTTTATATGTCACATTTTTTTTCTTTGTTTTGATTTACACCACGTGCACTAATTTAGTGTAAGGTCGTGCACACATGTGCCATTCACTGCACACATGCCACATGTTTGGCACATGTATGTGAGGTGTGCTTATAGTAGGTGTGCATAGTGTATGGTTTGTGATGCATGCATGGGCTACTTGTGTGTGCACGAGAGGTATGCATGTGATGTGTTTGGTGCATGTGTGCGGTTGTGATGTATTCAATGGTGCTTAAGTGTATGATGTAGATGGATGGCGGATCAATGTATACATAGATGGACAAATAGATATATGGTTAGATGATTTGGTGTATGATCGATGGCTAGACTCCAAGATGTACCTATGGATGGACGGGTAGGATTGTGGGTGGCCACATGACCAATATGATGGATGGTCAGTTCAGATGCAAGGGCAAGTGTTCGGATGTTTTCAACATATGGACGATTAGATGGTTGTATCGTTGGATGGATGGTTAAATGTATGGTTGGATTCATTAGTTAATGAACAGTTAAATTGGATATGTCTAAATCAATGGTTGAGATTGGACCAGTTGATCTTGTAGATCGACGGTCATATCAGACTAATTGGATATGTCGATCAATGGCTAAAATTAGACGGTCAAGATTTATTTGGGTTATTACATTCTACCCTCCTTAAAAGAAATTTCGTCCTCGAAATTTACATACCTATAATGCGAACAGGTGAGGGTATTTCTCTTTGATCTCATCCTCTCGTTCCCAAGAAGCATCTTCCTCAATATGATGACTCCACTGAACCTTTACTAATGGTATAACTCTGTATCGAAGCACTTGGTCTTTCCTATCAAAAATATGCACTGGTTGTTCGATGTACGAAACATATTTCTGGATCTCTAATGGTTGCTAGTCTATAACATGAGAAACGTCTCGCTCATATTTCCTTAACATCGACACGTGGTAAATGCCAGTCTATAACATGAGAAACGTCTAGCTTAAAAAGCTCGCTCGACTCGACTCGATTCAGCTCGTATCGACTCAAGGCTAGTCAAGCTCACTTTTGAAAAACTTGAGTTGAAATAAAGCCGAGTTCGAGCATAATGCAGATCAACTCGACTTGACTCAAAGCTCGAGCTCAACTTGGCTCGAGTATTTATATATATATATATATTATATATATATATATATATATATATAATATTATATATTATATATATTATATATATATATATATAAACTTATAAAAAAACAAAAAAAAACAAAACCCTACCCGACGCTGACGCAACCGGACACTCTCTTCCCCTTTCCCTCTATTTCCTTACCCAGCCGCCAATAGCCATCCCGTGCCCGCCCAAGCTGAGTTCTTCCCTCCTCTCTCTCTCTCTCTCTCTCTCTCTCTCTTCTCTCTCTCTTCTCTCTCTCTCTCTCTCTCTCTCCCTTGATTTGCGTCCAACTCGACTCGTCTCAGCCCACTCGGCGACTACTCTCAGCTCGTGCCCAACTCTACTCATCTCTGCCCACTCGGCGACTACTCTCAGCTCGTGCCCAACCCGACTCGTCTCAGCCCACTCGGCGACTTGGGTGTGGATTTGGGTCAGGTTGGGCATTGGGTTGACATATGAACAAGCTCGACTTGACTCGAACCAGTAGCTCAACTTGAGATCGACTTGAAAGCTTTGGCAAACAAGCCAAGCCTCAATGTTGAGCTTGAGGGTGAGCTCGAGCTCAAACTCAAGTATAGCACCAACGAGTCAAGCCGAGCTTGGCCCAACTTGACTCCACTTAGCTTCGATGTATAGCCCTAACCATGTCCCATCCCTGCGTCATGCACTCTCTCCATTAGGTGGAGACCATGGGTGCCATACTGTACAGACGCAGGCCAAGTCTGTATGAAATGACTCAAGGCTTCCAATTTCTACAAGAGAGACCCAACTCCTTGAGTGGTACAAACTGTTCATTTATGTGACCCATTTTAAATGATCCATTCATTTCATTTGCAACCACCAGCTCTTATCAACAAAAGTTTGGATAACAAGGCATGCACCCCATTTGTACGAACTGAAGCCAGGACAAATTGTCTGGCATTATGTACAATCTACAGCGAAGACCCTTACAGAGATAAACCATTGATATTATGGGCCCAAAGTTTGAGTGAGTTACCCCTACTGATGGGATCGACTCCCTCCTTTCTCTGGGCTAATGCCCATTTATTTTTGCACTTTTCTGGTCCACAATGATCAACACAGCCTGATTTATTTTTTATACTGTTTTGAGTACACAAGGGTGGGCCCACCTGATGAGTGGTTTGGATTTTTGTTTGCTATTGAGTTGACAGGATTGCCGCATGCAACTTTCATGCATATCTAAAGAGGCATGTCGCACATGTACATAATCTGAACCGCTCATCCAGCATCATGGAGACGCCTAGATGATTCAATCACTTTTTTCTTTTTTTTTCTTTTTCTTTTTAAATATAAGAAACAAAAACAAGAAGCCGGTAAGAGTCATGGCCGGCCATGAAATCCGCCACTTGGCTGTATTTCGCTATTGAATACTTATCATTATGTGATATTAGCGGTGCCGTGAAAGAACAATGTACAACTACTCTACAAATTTCTTCATGGTATGGCACTTAGCATGGCTTAAGACTAGAGTAATGAGAGGAAATACAAACAGGAACAGCTAAAAATTCGGTTAGGTTACATTTGAGGCGTGCTTGCATGCACTTTGAATCTACACAACAGCAAATGAGTTTTCCTCGAATACTCCAGATGTATTGCAATATGATATGTCAAGACTTCATTCATTCGAATCGGGTTTCTTCCATTGACTCAGACTGTTTATATATGATAGGGGCTCTCCATGGACGGAGAATGCTAACAAAAAATAATCATGTTCTTGTTGGGATTTGTGCTGCGGAATCACACAAATATGGATCTAGTATAGCAATTCAAGAGCACCAAGCAATCACAAGAGAACATAAAGATTTAACGTGGAAAACTCTTTCGGGAAACAACAACGGCACAAAGCGATAGATTTTCACTATGAAATTAAAAATTACATAGAGAAAAGACTTACCCGATTGGAACAACCTCGAATCTCACCCTTGCTACACCCTTTGCAAACTTTAAAACCCTTTTAGGAACCCTTAGAATACCTTTAGAATGTCTTAGAATACTTTATAATAGCCCTCGGAACTCCTATTTATAATTTAGGAAACCCTCCTTTTGCATCGACTTTGGAATAGTCCAGAAACCACCTCAAATTTACGTAGTCCGTGTGCTGTCTGCGTAACCTTTGACTAGTCGAAGCAGGACTTCGAATGGTCAAAGGGCACCTTCGACTGGTCGAAGACCTCGGGAATTCCGTGTTGGACTTCGAGTCAAACTTTGCATATTTAAGACATATGTTAACAACAATCTCCACCATGTCTTCAATCTTCAAACGTGTAGTTTCTTGATCTTCTTTTATCTCTGCATCGCATCTTAGTTTCAATCAATGCTTCTTGTGCACACTCTGTCCTTCTTTTACGCAATCGCCAAGCCCAGAGAAGTTGCATAGGACTTGAACTTATCTGAAGGAACGACCTTGGTAAGCATGTCTGCCGGATCTGAATCCATATGCCCAACCACCTTTGCTCATCTTCTCAAAAAATAAGACGTACTCTTCTGTACCTCGAAGTATCAAAGTAACCGTCTCATTGTCATCTAATGTTGTTTGCCGGGGTATTTGCTCGCAACAATGATTGCTTGTGAAATAACTGGTCTAATACAGACCATGGCATACACTGCCAATCGCATTCGAATAAGGCTCATGAGACATATCTTGCGTTTTCTCATCTATTTTGGGACATGTCCAGAGGAAAACTTGAAGTAAGCCGCATAGGGAACGCTCACTGGCTTTGTCTGGCCCATTGCATACCTACTCATGGTATTCTACCAAAGCCCGCTCTTCTTCTAGTCTCTATGAATATCAATGCCAAGAACCATCTATCCTGCCCCCGATCCTTCATCTCGAATGTCTCACTTAACCGAGTCTTTAGTACGTTTATTTCAGACATGACATGATTGGCGATCTATATGTCATCAACATACAATCCCTGACTCACCATGAAGGAATCAAATTTTATACCACTACCAGGCGACAGGTCGTACTACGACCTCCTGTAAACTTTTTTTTCGGTCCTTTTAAACTTCAAACCGCTCTAGTTGCTTCATGAATAACAACACTTTCAATTTTCCATGCAGAAGTGCAGTCTCCACATCCATTCATTCCAGCTCAAGATCGCATTGGGCAACCGCGCCAATACGAATATAAAAGACACTTGTTATACCGTCGTCGCGAATATCTCTAAGAAGTCGATCCCTTCCCTTTGAGTAATGAATCTTCACTACCAGCCTCGTTCCATATGTATGATGTATCCTCTTGAAGATCGACCTACATCCAACCACTTTCCGACCCACTACAAGCTCCACCAGCTTCCATGTGTTGATTTGGTACAATGAGTCTATTACATCATCCATAATCACATTCTGCTTCTCAGCACTAAGCTCGCCTAGAGCCATGTGAATAGTAGACGGATCCACCTCATCTTTAAAAAGAGCATATACGATGTTGGAGTAGTCCATGTACCTCGCCGATATCTTGCGATTGTGTTGTGTGATTTTTCTCATAGGTAGTTGCTCCATCTGCTCTGTATCTCTATTCGCGCATCTCAACCTCATGCCCTACCCGTTCATGTGGTCATGCCCAGCATGCCACACACGTGCAGAGGTGGAATTCACTGCAACCACTACAGCTCCACCTGTTGAAGTGCTCTCTATCAACCTGTAAAGATTACCGAATCATTACGCTTTCATGATTACTCGTGCCCCCTTAGATACTTTAAGGGCACCATCAAGTCCCGTGAACTTGCATCTTTTGCCTCAAGTACACCGAGAGAAATTAGACTTTTCTTCATATCGGGAACGTGCCTCACCTCAGTCAGGGTACGCTCTATCCCATCAAACATCTTGATGGGTACTATACCAACAGCCACAACATTGTAAGCACTATCATTACCCATAAACACCTGTTCACCATCACACTCCTTGTAGCTGGCGAACCAACTCCAATGAGGAGTCATGTGAAAGGATGCCCCTGTGTCTAGAATCCACTCGCCCCTACGATCATCATATGAGCGTCTGATCGTAGACACAGACAAGACATCACCATCACATCCACTCGATCCATCGGATGTGGCAACGTTGGCCTCCCTGTACGAAGCCTCAGATTCTTCTCTCTTAGATTTAGGATTTGTACAATCCTTCTTCATGTGTCCGTCCATCCCACAGTTTCAGCATTTTAACTTACCTTTTCCCTTGCCCTTGTATTTGGATCTAGAGCTTGAAAATCTTGTACCTTGCTCAGAATTTCTGCCCCTCGTAATCAATGCATTGGAAGATGTCCCCATGTTGCTGTTAAGTTTTCTCATGGCCTTCCCTTAAAGAGTTGAGATAACGACGTCAACACTCAGGGTTTTATTTGCAGTGCACATCGTATCCTTGAATGACTCATACGATATCAGAAGATAATTCAACAACATACATGTTTGTTCCTCATCTTTGATCACTTCCTCCATATCCAGTAATTTGCACACCAATTTATTAAAGTTGCTGATGTGGGCCTCCAGATCTCCACCCTCTGTCATCCTGAAGTTATACCACTGTAGCTTCAAGTGTATGTGATTTTCAAAGAATTTTTCGCATAGACATCCTCTAACTTCGTCCATAACTTAGCCGCAGTTTTCTCCCTCATAACATTGTAGAGAACCTCATCCGTGAGACACAAACGGATGGAGGCTAAAGTATTACTATCAAGAGTCTCTCATTCTTTATCATTCATAGTCGATTTCCGCTCCTCAAAAGGCACGGCTTCGCATTGCTTGGTTAATAGACTAATCATCTTAATCTTTCATAACTCAAAGTTATTTTCCTAAGTACTTCTCAATATCAAACCTAGTGCTTCCTATTGATGTTAATCCTGCAGATTCAAAGCTGTGCCCCAACGATTTCTCTGATACCACTTGTTAGGATTTGTGTTGCGGAATCATAAGATATGGATCTAGGATAACAATCCAAGAGCACCAAGCAATCACAAGAGAATACAAAGATTTAACGTGGAAAACCCTTTTGGGAAAAAATCATTGCACAAAGTGACAAATCTTCACTATGAAATTAAAAATTACAAAAAGAAAAGACTTACCCGATTTGAACAACTTCAAATCTCACCCTTGCTACACCCTTTACAAATTCTAAAACCCTTTTTAGAAACCCTTGGAATACCTTTAGAATGCCTTAGAATACTTTATAATAGCCTTAAGGACTCCTATTTATAGTTTAGGAAACCCTCCCTTCGCACCAACTTTGTAATAGTCTAGAAATTGCCTCAAATTTACGCAGTCCGTGTGCTGTCATCGTAACCTTTAACTAATCGAAGCAGGGCTTCGATTGGTCGAACCTGTCCTTCTACTAGTCGAAGACCTCGGGAATTCCTTGCTGGACTTCCAGTCGAACTTTCCCTGAACTAGTCGAACTTTGCAGATTTAAGACATATGTTAACAAAGTTGAATAGTTCAACCCTTGCATTACACAAAGGTAATGGAGATCGTCCATTATTTTAGGAAACGGGCCAAATTTCAAATGGTTGGTATAATCCAATCTAAGATATTTTATTGAAGCCCATCATATAAATGGTGTGGGTTTGGACTGGATTAGAAGACGATCATAATAGGGAGAGGACAGAGACTGAGAGGTTAAGACATCAATGATTGAAGAGTAATTCTCCTCCTACATTTAAAAAATAAATAAATAAAAAATGTTCCCAACTCTTTGAATCTCCATCTCATCTTGTCATCCCTTGACTATTGCACTTATCCTTGCATGGATTCTTAATTTACCATCGCGGAGGAAGACATCAAAACGCATTCATTCATCCGCATCCACTTCCCCAAAACCCACTCTCTTCTAGCAGAATGGAAAGCAATGTTTCGGCTTGTACAATGACTCGTATGGAAGGGCCCAAAGTGAACGAAAGCAACACTTGACAACATGTGAATAAAATACATTCCTTCTATAGGGTTATAAATAAAGAAATCAAACACCTGTTGCTTCTACAACTATTATTTGTGCTTGAGCAGTATTTATTTCTTTTATATGTCTTAATGCATTCCTGGTTATGCAAAGAAGTTTTTACATCATGATCATCATCAACAACATCATAGTCGTGTCCCAGATACTTAGAATCTTAAACTTTACAAATCCTATTTTACCTATCAATCCCATCTAAGGCCCTATCCTCAGTAAATGAAACATGGCCATGGTTGGGGATGCAATGAAATCACATCTAAGTAAAATTTGTATAACATAAATTAATAATAATAATAAATTAAATACAACAATCCTTATTAGACTGTTCAGATGGAACAACCTTCATTCGTATCCATTTATTTTTAAGTTGCGCCCCCATCAGATGAGTACAACCTTCATTTGGGCAGCCCATGGTGATTTTTGTCCCATTGGGCTGCCTAAATGTCTCTCCTTGTACAGCCCCTCCTGTGAATAAAATTTCCTTCAAAAAAAGAAAAAGAAAAAGATAGTACAGCCAACTCCATTTTGTACTTGGTGATTACCATGGTGTGGTCCATTTTCATGGATTAGATATCTATATATGTGACAAGTCAGCATAAACAAAAGGGTTATATGTGGATGTCTATGTACAATGAGCTATATGTGTTCATATATAGAGATCAATTAATGGTGACTAATAATGACACCATCCCATGCCCAATTAATGCTGACTAATAATGACACTACTTTTTATGATATGCTATGATGTAATTTTTTAGTGCAATAATCAAGAACCTACCAGTGATTTTTTGTAATGGTTTTTGTCCATCCATCTCCGCATGCAATGGGGTAGAAAAGGTCTAGTACTTCATGGCCAAGGTATTCCAAAATGGTTACTTGACGGTTGTAACGGGTACAAAATATGTTTTCCTAAAAGAAAATAATAAATAAATAAAATTGTAAAGGTCTTTACGGCCGGTATCATAACATAATGGTGGTGGCTGTTATAGCCATTGCTATTGCCAAAATCTTGACTACCCTCTACTCAGAGCTCCGAACTCCGAACCGCCTCTGAATCCTGAACCTGTACAATAACGGTGAGCAAAGGAGACCCTGACTTATGCCTAAGTTAGGTTAAGGGAATCTAGGTCTAAGTCGAATTTTCGAGAGAGTGTAAGATATTGCGTCCCTGTCTCCTTCCCCAAAGATGCTATTTATACTCTCTCACCCCCCCCCCCCCCTCAACGCTTAGGATGGGCATGTCCATATAAGTCGGTGCATTTTGGGGCATTTACCACATCTCACGGACGATTCAGCCACTCAGTCGTTCAGTGGTCGTGCGGATGTGGGCGGTTGAGTAACCATCGCTAATCGTGCGATAGTGGGGCACCTAACGGTCCCCCTTATTAGTAAAATCCGCTTTGGACTCCGAGCCAACTACCTATCGCTCGGATCACTTCAAGCCAACCGCCTCGGCCTCAGATCACTCCAAGCGCCGAGCTAGTCATCCAGGCCTAGGGCCTCGGAATGAAGCCATAACGAATGTCGAGTTATTGGTCCGCCCTCCGCTTATTCGCATACCTCCGAGCTTAGCCCTACACCTCAAGTAGACTCTGAAAGTCCTTGGTCCTCCGAGTTCACACGTCTCTGATCTTCCTAAAACAGAAGCCCCCTACTCTCCAAATTCAGACACGGACTCAGAGAGTAAATACATGTGGAAAATCAGTAGCCTCTAGCGTCGAGCCTCTAATGCGTACGGCCACAATCATGACTCCTATATCCAAGAAGATGCGTATTCGGGGTTTACTGTCTGCAGGTTCACCTCAGACGGATGCGTGGCAACGGTTAGGATTTCGAATCATCAAAGTAATCATGAGGGACTGCCACGTAAGCCAAGAAGGACAGGTAAATGACGCTTTCACTGCTCGGAGCACGTCGCCCGATGCCAGGGGCACGCAACTCGGCAGTGATTGGGCCAGTGGCTCTTCGCCACGTCTTCTAAAGTCGACTCATGATGGTTCGACTGTGGTCATCATGTCTCGCCATAAATGTGAGAATCACTCAAAGGGTTATATAAACCCTAGCGCTCGAAGATGCCCTCACTTCTTCTATTCTGAATTTTCGTTGTTGCTAGCTGCCTGAGGAGGAGATTTTTGGCGAGCGTAATCTACGGGAGAGGTGATTCCAACCGGTCACCAGTTTCCAGTAGAGGCGATTTCTGGTGATTGTTCTAGACAGCTTCCGGTGAGTCCCTCCCCCCCTTCTCACTTCTGGCTTGCTCTTATTTCCTTCATTTCTGTGGAATGTCAAACCACTCAGAGATGGTCCGAGATGACTATGCCCTTGAAGATGATTCCGGGCCAGAGAGCTCGGACATTAGGCGGGAGGCCTCCGAGGGCCCTCTCGAGGTAGTACCCCTCTACCCTCCACCCAGGAGGGACAAAGAGGTTGGGACTAGGGCGCACCGAAAGGGTAGAAAAAAGGCCCCTCGAGATCTAACGGGAGGGGTTAGAGAGATGACCGTGAGTGGGCGAATTGCGAAGATCGTCCCAGGAGGCTCCGTGCTGGTTGAGTCCCAAATGGACTAGGTCTGATCAGAATTCCATATCGCAGACTCCGTCCAGAAATGAGCTCCCACGCCCATTGACACATCTGGAGATCCTGCTGAAGTTGAAGTTGTGATTTTCCTCTGCGCATTATAATGTGGGCTCCACCTTCCGATGCATCCCTTCATCCGCGCCTCGACAACTTACTTGGGACTAGCCCCAGGCCAATTTACTCCCAATGCTTGGAGGGTTTTAATATCCTCATACATCATTTGACATCAAGCCAAGAACCCGGAGCTAACACCAGAAGAGTTGATGAGTCTATACTTAATCAAGCATGATACTCAGAGCCGTGGTACTAATTCGCGACCCACGACAACAAGGGCTCGGGGCTAGTCATGCAACTTCCATCCTCTAACAAGGATTGGAAGAATAAGTGGTTATGGGCCTTGGACAAGTGGGAAGAGCCAGCGGCGGAGATTGGGAATCTAAGGACTCGGGTTCTTACTCGATTTACTACTCCAGGTAGAACCCCGAACAATCTCTTTGCAACACTTCCGTATTTGTTGTAGTTTGATCAGTGTCTTAACTTTATTTTCGCAGATTTCTCGAGGGGCCAGCCTCTCCTCTCCTGAGATCGGAAGAATTAGATCGCCAAGGCCAGGGCGCGTTCAAAGGATCTACGCTCCTGGTTGGTCTTGGTCACCGCGGACAACCTTTATCGGTCCGAGTTCTGCAAATTCAAGCTGCTCCCCACTTCATTCAGTAAGTGCCCCTTTTGCCTTTTTACTTTGATGAAACTGAAGATCTCGCAGCTCAGACATTAGCTCACTATCACATACGCAGGCATGGCCGAGGCCTCCGGATCTCGGAAGAGGAAGGCTCCCCCATCTGTTGAAGAGATGCTGAGATCTGAACCGCGGACAAAGACAATGCGTCGGAAGAGGTAGGCAACTCCTAGCGGCAAGGACCCCTCGGCTCCGATTTCTGTTGTCGCAGCTCCAGCTCCTGCTGTTGTGGCTTCAATTTCTGTCGCTGCAACTCCAATTTTTGTTGTTACAACTTCAGTACTTCCAACCAACACCGTGGTCGGGGCCATAGCCGACAATGTTCTAGCTCCGATTCCTCCTCCCATCGTCGCCCCTCGTGCCTCTGAGGCACATCCTCTCGCCCCAGAACCCTGCATAGCCATCCCGTCTTCCTCTGAATGGGAGGAGGCAATTCGGATCGTCGATGCGATGCTCTCTCCTCCCGAAGTCGGAGATGATCCCAAGGCCAAGGCCCAAGCTTCAGCGGGCAGTGGGACTGGGGCAGGGGGCAACGGGATCTGTTCGGGTTGGAACCAGTGGGAGCAGACTCCCGCCAGGTTATCATATGCGGGCTTAGTTCGCTGGGCTGTGAAGCATGCTCCAGAGGAGGAGATTGCTGCCCTCCTTAACAAGTCGGATAAGTCCTTCATGAACGACATAGCCTTTGTGTTCTACAGGGTATCTTTGCTAACCTTTCTTGCCTTGATTCCTTTCTCATCGCGTTTATATGCTTACATTCTTATTTTGATTCAGTCCGTCCTGAGCTCCTGATGACTCGGGAAAGGTTAAGGGAGATCACGCAAAAGGACGAGGAGATAGTAGCTCTTAGGGGCGAAATTGGAACTCTCCGATACGAGGCTATAGTCCTATGAGTAGAGCAGGCAGAACTGTACGGACTGCTGGATGATGGAAAGGTGAGAGAGTTGCAACTCCAGGGGGTCGTCAACGACCTTCAGGCACATTGCGCTGCTACTACAGCTGAGCTAACAGGAGCCAGGGCTCACGCCAACTTGCTCGCGAAGGACAATGCCCGATTGGGGGACGCACTGGAGCGGACTAAGGTTGAGGCGACGGAAGAACTAAGCCGAGTGGTAGCGAAGGAAAAGGAAGCTCAACGAGCTGAGGATGAAGCCTCCCTGGCGTTGGTGGTGGCCACTGCGGTGGATGCGTTTAAGACCTCGGAGGTGAGGATCATTGAGGCCAACAAGTTTTACAACTGCGACTTCGATGCCTACATTGACGCAGTCCAGGAGCTCTACCCGGATCTTAACCTTCAGTCCCTTACTTCCGAGGACGCAAGGGAGAGACCGGCTGAGGACGTCTCCCTGAGCCCAGCTGCTGGCCCTCAGCTCCCTCCATTTGAATAGCTTTTAATAACCCCTTTCTCTTTTAACTCTTTAATAGTTTTTTTAAGGATAATTTTGTGGATAATCTCTTTAGCCCTTTGAAGAGGGCACGGTATAACATGATCGATTTGTTGAATGATGATTGTTAGATGTTAAGCTGTTAATTGACGAGCCGACTCCTTAGCAGGTCGGCTCATCCTAGAGCTGTCTTCCCATACCTAGGAGACCCCTTGGCTATTTCGTAGAATCTTGTGATGTTAAAATTGTAAGGACTAACCCTTTCCCCTTGAGGGGTCAACCGTCCCCCCCCCCCCCCCCCCCGGAACGGCGAGCGGCAATCATTTTTGTAGATCCGTTAGTCGTACGATGAGCTGACCCCTTCATTAAGGGATCAGGTCATCCATGGGCTTTTCCCCTACATATGAGGGGATCCCTTGACGAATTTTCATGGGTTAACTTACTAACCCCTCCTTTAAGGGATCAGTCTGTTGAGTCAGCCCTCGCTTGTGAGAGGCGACTCTTTCCGTTTGTCGACAAGCCGTTCAAGTAGATTATGTAGAGACATGGATTTTATTGAAAGCCTTAAGAGGCTAGCCACTCCGAGATGTACACTTATTAGGGGCCTTCAGTGGCCAATACATCAAGGGTAGTAGATTTTCAGGTGCTCGGAGTTTCGGGGTGGGGAAGCTGACACCCTTCGAGATCCTCCAAGTGGTAGGAACCTGGCTTGGTCGATCGGACCACGCAATAGGGTCCCTCCCAATTGGGTTGGAGTACCCCAGCCCCCGGCTTAGCAGTGTTCTGAAAAACTCGGCAGAGGACCAAGTCACCTGAACGGAATTGCTGAGTCTTGACCTTAGAGTTGTAGAATCATGCCACTTGCTAATACCGAGCAATGACTCAGAGTATGGAGACATCTCTAAGTTCCTCGAGTAGGTCCAAATTAGCTGCAGTCTGCTTGGCGTTCTAATCTTCCTGATAGTTCCTGACCCGAGCTATAGGGAGACCAATCTCGACTGGCACCATTGCTTCCGAACCATAAGGTAGTGAGAATGGGGTTTTCGCAATAGACGACTAAGCCGTAGTCCTATAGGCCCAGAGGACAAATGGGAGCTCCTCAACCCAGTTGCCTTTCGCTTTCTCCAAATTTATATTGAGACGGTGCTTGATGACTTTGTTTACTACTTTCACTTGTCCATGGATTGCGGGTGTGTTTCAAACAAGAAACAAATGCATTTGATTTGGGATATCATCTTATTCAAACATAATTAAGAGAGAGTATTCAGAGACAATCCTCACAACTTATTAATACTGAGTTCGTTTACATCCTCAAACATCCCTTGATTCTAAGATAAATTATTTAAAATGTACAAATTGACAAAGTTCAAATATCTAAGTCAGATATCAAATTTGATAGCATTTCTTCTTGTGATTTGATCATCTCTTTTAACAGGAATATGACATAGATCTCTCTTCTACTGATTTCCTGCTCTTGAAGCTTGAACAGAAGAAATCTGGAGACTGACCATTTCAGCAACATGTCGGCCCTTTAGCTTCATAGACTGCAAAGCAGTCTTGTTACGTGGACCTGCTCAACGGATATTGGTTGCGCGGACCCGCGCAAATCACAGGAACCTCCTCTCCTACTTTCAGTCTTCCTCCTCACTCTGCTTCCTCTCCAAAATCTTTAATCCCCTTCAAATGAATGAGGGGAGAGGGTATTTATAGGCCCTCGCACGTGTAATACCTCGATTTTGGTGCCATGAGACCCACTTTTCAATGCTTCAGGTCTTTTATCAAGGAATCAATACTCCAACCCGCACCAATATCGTTTGCGCGAACCCGCGCAAACACCCTCAAAGACACTTCTCTCTTTCCTTTCATTTTTCTTTCTACTGTCTTATTTTCCAATATTCTTTTACTTCAATCATTTCATCATTTTTTATACCTCAACAGATGCCCCCTTGATCCTTTCTTTGTTATCTCAAAATCAAAGACAAAGGATCAAAATGCTCATCCTGGTGGGGTTTGCGTGGACCCGCGCATTGTAAACTCGCATACAGCATTCGACCGCGCACCCTATAAATACTCCAACCCTTCAGTCACTTTCTACACATTTGCACTGTAGCGAACCTCTGCTCTTTTGCAATTTTTTCGCACAACGAACTTCATTTGTGTGAACCCGCACAACAGGTCCTTGTTTGCATAAAGCTTCTTAGCTTTTGCGCCGTCCCGCGCAAAGGAATTTGGTTGCGCGGTCCCGTACAAGGAGGACTTTGTCAATTTCCCAACTTTTCTTTGGACCTTTTCTTAACTCCCTATCTATTAGGGCTCGTTCTTTAGCTTCCTCTTCTAAAAGAAAGAACTGTTCATCCTCTTCTGGGTTGAAGTAACCTCTTCTTCATTCTTGGAATCATGTGGAGATAAATGAAGAAACCTTGGATCTCCATAACCCTTTCACCAATAATCAAATCATTATCCTTATCAATTTACAATGTCACTGGTTGATTTTACACTGCGAACCCCTTGACCAACAGAACACGTTTATCTCAGTGAACGACTGAGTCACGAGAGAACCGAGGATGTTGACTGAATATCTAGGAGAAAATGGGCTTTGTCAAAGAGCAGGTAGAATTCACAAGATGTGATTTCTGCATCCTCATTGTGATCCTCATCAACCTTCCCCTTTCCACTACTTCGAAACAGCTCAGCAACTCTTCTTTCTTGAGAGATTTCCCTAGAGTACAAGGAGATTTGCAGTTATAGTCCTACCGTCTATCCGTGAGTTTTACAGTGCTTGGGCTCGCACTGTCGTTCGGAGACATTCTACCATGCTGGAGCAGATTATGCTTTCTGAGGCAATTTCGGCCACATCGGAATACTTTTGCACAAATGCTACTATCCTCAGATGTTTTCTTGATCATTGGTCTCCATCCACCAACTCATTCCATCTTCCCCTAGGCAAAATGAGCATCACTTTATGAGATTTATTTTGTATAGTAGGCCTTCCCATCATGGGTGATATCTTTGACTCATATATACCTTCTAATGAAGAGCTTGCTCTTGCATTTGTGGGAGGACGTACATCTAAAATTTCTAAAACTACTCTTGAACTTTTCAGTGCACTGGTCGTCTTCCCTGATCCGGATCGCGTCTCTTCTCTTGAATGGTTGGCTCATTTTTCTCAAAAATTGCGGTATATTCATTTCCTCTTAACTTCTATTTTATAATACTATTTGCAAATAATTTTGCTGAAGTATTGCATCTTCATCTTGACAGCTTTGCAGGTCACAACCATTCAGAACTCAAAGGCATCCGTAAGAAATCAAAACATTCTGCGGAATACAGTCCTTCCTGTGAATTAGCAGCCTTTCTTGCTTACTGGTTGAGCTTAGTGATATTCCCTGATCTTGATCAAGTGGATACTATTAGGCCTTCGTTCTTCGTGGTGGCAGGAGCAATGACAGAAGGCCAGAAATATTCACTAGCTCCCCCGGTATTGTGTTCTCTCTATCGCGCCTTCGGAGATGTCATTTCTGGTTCAAAAGATCCTGTTCCTGAAGCCTTTTCTGTCTGTGCTCCTTGGCATTTCTTCGTAGGTTGGCTAGGAGTATACTTTCCTTGGACATTTGCTGATTCTGGAAGGGCATACATGAACCCCGATCGGCTTCCTCTTCAACATTTCCAATTGAGAGATATGATTAAAGAATCAAGTGGATGGATTTCTAGAAGAATAAAAACCAATGATCCCATTGACTTTTACCAATTTCCATTGACCAGCTATCCTGAAGATGTGGATGTTATTGATGATGATTCTATCTCATTTAATGAACATTCCTTCCTTGTTTCTATCAGATACAGTACTCTTCCAAGGAGAGAAGGTAGCATATTTTGGCGCGAACCATACTACCCTAGTAGGTTTGCTCGCCAATTTGGCTTCGATCAAGCCATTCCTGAGGCTCGTGACATTGTCACAAGAGCGATGAGAAGTTATCACATTGGACCATATAATTGGGCCTTGATATGGAAGTAGCTCTTAATCATTCAGACTGGATCACATTTCATAATTCCTGGCTACAATTATCCGATTAGCGCTTCTTACTGCTGGATGCGATGGTGGGTTCACCAGCATTACTTGGTAGACAATTATCATCCCGTAGATCATGTCATGTGGATTCCCCCTCCATGCCTTAAAGATTATCAGAAAGATCTGGGCATTGGCTATTTTGAAGAAACGAGTCCTCCCCCCTTTCCTGACCAACTTAGTACAAGGATCTCTTTAGAAAATGCCATTTATGAAGCAAAATCTGCTGATGTTCTTGAAGGATGGATAACTTTCGGTACTTCTCTGATGAATATTCATGAATTCCCTGCAAAGAATGATGATCCCTTACAGTTCCACCCACCTCCTCCTTTGCAAATATTACGCGATAATTCTCCTTCATCAGAAAGGCAGGAAATGTCAGGCCATCGTCATTCACCTCGTAAGGATAAGCATATTATCATCGAATACTCGTCTTCTTCGGAAGAATAAATATATTCTGAAATATTTGACTTTAGATTAAAAGATACTAAACATTAAACATTTTGTATATGAAACTTTTGTGATTCTTGTCATTATGTCAAATGATTGACATGTCTTAACACACTTCAATTGTAAGAATATATGGCCATATATTCTTACATAATCTTAGTATTATATATATGTAGTTTTTTTAAAAATATTTAATGAGGAACTAATATAAAACACCAACATTTTATGCTTGTTAGTGCGGGATTTCCTATATGATTTTTGTTTTAATTGGCGGTACTAAGTTTCAATTTAGTTAGTTACACATAGTTTAAGCTCTTGAGTGGTAGAGCCCACGCAGTTTTTTAGACTCTTGAGTAGTGGAGTCAGGTCTCACGTGATGGTCTCTGTAACTCTTAGGAGTTCACAGGACTTCTCACAGCCTGAGGAGTTCACAAACCACGATCCATCAGAGGGGCCCAATGAAGCTACCGAGGCTATGAACTCGGTTGGAATTACGCACAGGGTTGGCCGCGGTAACTCTCTAAAGTTCACAGAGCTCGCAAGGTGACCTTTGGGTACCAAATCTAGGGCCATCAGTCCGTCAATGAATACGTTTAAGCCCTTCCTCATGAGTTAGTACTGAAATCAAGCCAAAGATCTAGGGGGGTCTTATGCATGGTTGGCCTATCTATGAACATGGCCAAAGAGCTCACACTGTGGCCCACTTTTCCTTCGTCTGAAAGGTTGAGCCCATTTACGTGAGGGCATTTTCCTCCGTTCCCCGTGACGCTGCTGGAAAGCTATACAGACGGCATCGGTCTTATGCGTGACTAGCCGTTAAGGACTTTTTAGCCTTTTAGGCTTTTAGTCACTGGCTCTGTTAGCTGCCCGCATAGGTATGCATATGATGGCCTTCAAAGGCTTTTTAGGGCCACTGGCTTCTCATTACTGCCCGAATGGCAAAAATGATAGGTCTTATGCGTAGCTGGCCCTTTTAGGGCTTTAGCTAGACTGCCTTAAAATGCCTTACCTTAAAATGGCATAAAATGCCTTAAAAGACAATAATAAGTGTGATCATTGTTGTTGCGAGAATGATAGACATCTCTGACTGAGATTGATATATCACCATTTCTGATAATATCTTCAAGAGGATCCATCTGTGTTCATAATATATCAGCTTGGTGATGATACCAATTTAAACAGAACTTTGCAGAGCTCGCTTGATGATGACGATGATCACTTTCTTTTCACCATACTTGTTGATACATAGTCTTGATATGCTCGCAAATTTCTTCTTCATACATTCATTTGACAATATATAGACATGGTCTTATTCATTCTTACCCCCTGTTGATATAGAATTATTATGCTTGATAATATTCTAGATCAAAATCAGTAACATCTTCAGGGACGATATCTTTTGATGAAGCGAGCATTGACCGATAAACTGATGCCTTACCCATCTTGATCCACGACTCTGTATGCGCCATTAGAATATACCTCTTTTATTATGTATGACCCGTCCCATTTAGGCTCGAATTTGTCCCCTGTTCGACGGGTGACCACTATAGGTCTTTTCAACATCAGCACCATATCCCCTTTCTTGAAAGAACGATATTTAACTCGTTTATCAAAGGCAGCCAATATCCTTGCTTGATATGATTGTAACCGCTGTTGGGTTGTCAGGCGTTTCTCATCGAGCAAATCCAGTTCTTTCAGCCTTATTTTTTGCATTTTCATCATCTATTATAGACTGATGTACTGCCACTCTGAGTCACGCTACTTGTATCTCAATAGGGATCATTGCTTCGACACCATAAACCAGCGAATACAGTGTTGCTCTTGTTGTTGTCCGGTGAGTAGTTTTGTATACCCACAACCCTTCTTATAACCTTTCATCCTAATCGCGCTTGTTCCCGATCACTATCTTTTTCAATATCTTGACTATTGTTTTATTAAACGCCTCTGCTAATACATTGGTCGGTGAATAGTAAGGTGTCGAAAATGAATGATGAATACTGAACTTCTGGCAGAGCTTCGCCATGCCTCTGTTTTTGAAGGGAGTGTCATAATCTGTAACAATTTTCTTTGAAATACCATGACGATATATTATCGCGAGCCGGATGAAATTGACCACATCTTTTTCTTTGACATTGCATAAAGCAACTGCTTCTGTCCACTTGGAGAAATAATCCGTCACTGCCAAGATATATTGCTTTCCTTTGGACGAAGGTGGATTTATAGGACCGATGACATCAAGTCCCCAGGCAAAGAAGGGCCAAGAAGCGATTGATTGATGCCGGTCTTCTGGAGGAACGTGTATAACATCTCCGTGGATCTGACATTCATGACACTGCTTTGCATAATCTATCGCGTCTTTGAACATGTAGGCTAATAATACCCCATTCGGTGTATTCTATGGAATAAATTCCGACCAGCTTCATATGCCCCACATTCTTCAGAGTGCGCTTCTTACAACATCTGGCCTGCTTCTTATTCGTCTAAGCAACGTAAAAGCATTCCATTGTAAGATTTTATGTACAACACTTCGCTGCATATGATAAATCTGCTTGACCGTTGCTTAATCGGTTGTCTTTGTGCCAGATCTTCCGGTAAGATGTTATACTTGAGATAATCGATGAAAGGCTGACGCCAATCATTTATTGTTATTTCCAAACACGATACGGGAAGTGTCTCGACGGTTTCATCGATGACTTCTAAAGATGGCAAAAATCTTCTTTCTTTTATAGTTACTTGGAGAGGGCTTCGATTTGGGCAGGATAAAGCCGCTGCCAAACAGGCTAAAGCATCCACTTTTGTATTTTCAGACTGCGGCACGTGTTTGATTTCGACATAACTGAACTGTTCGAGCAACTGCTATGCTTTCCGGTAGTATGTCAAAAGTTCTTGCTTTCGTACCTCGAACTCAGTCGTCAATTAATTTATAATTAATTTATAATCTCCGAAGATGTGTAGCATTTTTATCTCCATTTCTTAAGCCATTTCCATTCCAATAATGATGGCTCTGTATTCGGCCTCATTGTTTGTGCACGTATTACTCAACATGAAGGAGTAAGGTAACAAGTCACCTTGAGGAGTAATGAATATCATTCCTGTCCCCGCTCCTGACGCTCGAGCAGCACCATTAAAATACATCTACCACGGGCTTCGCGACTCAGCCAACATAACCTATTCATTTGGAAAATCATCACTGATAGTTTCACATTCTGCCACAGGGTGCGCTGCAAGGAAGTCTGCCACTGCTTGTCCTTTTATTGCTTTCGCCGGCTCATACGTAATAGTATATTCCGGAAGTAACAACATCCATTTGGCCAATCTTCCAGACAACATCGACCTTGTCATCAAGAACTTTATCGAATCTACTCTCGAGATCAAAGTTATGTCATGGGAGAGACAATAATGTCTTAGTTTCTGCACTGCAAATATCAGTGTCAGACACTCTTTCTCGATCGAAGAGTAGTGGCATTCCACACCCATCAGAGCTCGGATTAAATAGTAAAGAGTAGTTTCCTTCCCAGCTTCATTTACCTAGGCCAACAAAGCGCCTAAAGAATTCCCAGTTTCCGATATATACAGAATAAGCAGCTTTCCTTTTATCGGAGCTGTTAGTACCGGCGGCTGTTTCAGCAACTCTTTTATTGAATCAAACGCATCTTGACAGGCTTGGTCCCATACAAACTCAGTATTTTTCTTCATCAAATGGGAGAATGGCTGACACCTCCCTGCCAAATTTGAAATGAAATGGCGAATGTACGCCCGCTTTCCTTGCAAACTTTTTAATTCCTTTAATGTTGTCAGTGGTGGCATATTTTGAATGGCTTTGACTTTCCCTGGATCGATCTCAATGCCCCTATGCCGGACAACAAAACCAAGAAATTTACCCGAAGACACCCCAAATGCACATTTAGTTGGATTCATCTTTAACTATTTCTTTCTGAGTCGGCGGAATACCAATGTCAAATGTTCGCAATGCTCCTGATGATCTGCTGACCTGACTACCAAGTCATTGACATAGCACTCAACATGCTTGTGCATCATGTCTTGGAAGATATTCTGCATTGGCCTCTGATATGTTGCCCTGACATTTTTGAGACCGAACGGTATAACAATAAATTCCCAGCGAAGTTCTAAATATTGTTGCTTCTTCATCTTTCGATGCCATTCTAATTTGATTATATCCTACGTAGCCGTCCATGAAGGACATGATAGCATACTAAGTCGTGCTATCAATCAGCAATTCAGTTACCGGGAGAGGAAAATCATCTTTTGGATAGGCCTCATTCAGATCCCTGAAGTCAACGCATACACTAACTTGTCCGCTTTTCTTCTTCACTGGGACTATGTTCGATATCCACTTAGGATATTTGACCTCCCTGATAAACCCAACCTTTATCAACTTATTCACTTCCTCTTCTATCAGGGGGACCAAGTCCGGATGAAAACACCTTTGCGCTTATTTAACCGGCCTTTTCTCTTTAGAGATATTTAATCGGTGCATTGCTACGGAAGGTTCTAAACTAGGCATCTCTGCATACGTCTAAGGGAAGACGTCTTTATTTTCTTTGAGAAGCTGAATGTATTTCTCAGACTCTTGCACAGAAAGACCGACGCTGATGAATGTGTTCCTTGGTCCTTCTTCAGTACCCAGGTTTATCTTCGCAAACTGTCTATTATCGGTTGTCCCCCGTCTTTCATCTATTTAGGAGCCATTTCAGGATGCTCGACTGTTTGAGGATTCTCTTCTGATAATCTCTTAGTTGTAAGCATATTCACTGTCGCCACTGTACCCCTCTCTTTTCCTTTGTCAATTACTATTTCGCCCCTCTCTATCATTCGCTGTATTATACATTTTAATGCATAACAATTCTCCGTTGGATGTCCCACTAGGCGATGATAGCTGCAAAAATCCCTCTCTCTAGTTCTTGTCACATCTTCAGGGCATTTAGGTTCTAGTAATTCTATCGTGTCGGCTTTTAACAGTTGGTTCATCATAGGAACAACATGTTCCCTGTCGAATGCGAACCCCTCGTGAGAATTGAGCATCCTAGGCCTCTTTCTACTGTATCTATTTCTTGATTGGTTCCATTCTTCTTTTCGTTCCGGCATCTTTTCCCTGGAGTCCCTAATATCTTTGCTCCTTTTATCATGATAGATGGTATTTATGGACATCCTGTTGGGTGCTCTCCTAGTTGCCTCGTGGTGAAATGTTGGCATCTTACGAGTCATCAATTCCAATGCATGAGCTTTAGTGGTCAGATCACGGAAAGTTTTGATGTCAACACTAGTGAGTCCAAACGTGATTCCCGTTTCCATAGAGTTCAGATACATCTTGACCTGTTCCCTTTCTTCCGGCAACTGCCTACAGGAGGCTCCCAATGTCTTTCACCTATCTATAAACTTTTCTACCGGTTCTCCCTCTCTCTACCACACTGAAGCCAATTCTGTAATACTAATATCACGCTCCGAAGAGAAGAAATTTAACATAAAGGTGTCCTGCATTTGTTCCCAAGTACGTATCAACCCTAGAGCTAGACTGGAATACCATCGGAATGCTTTGTGTGTTAAGGATGACCCGAACAATCACAAGCAATACTGCGGTATTGTAGAAAAGTTCCCCATGCTAGTTATGAAGTGCATTAGATGTTCTTCTGGCGATCCCTCCCCATTAAACTTCTGAAAATCTGGATGCTTGAATTTGGCTGGAAAGGGGATATCTTCTACCTCCCTTGGATACGGTGTTCGATACTTGAAACGGCTAGTATTTTCATGTTCTCTTTCTACCCTAACAGCTTCTTCAACGACTTATCTCACGTCATCTTGTGTTACAGTTCTCGTGGCTGGAGCAGACCCTCGTGATCCTGCCCCCTGAGGTTGAGAACCTTCAGGTTGGTTTTCTTGTCCATTCATTGTGCCCATCATTGGTGGAGCCGCAATCTGGGCAACATTATGTGCAAGGGTTGCTAAAGCCCCTCTAAGATTTCTACACTCTTCCATTAATGCTCGTTGTGCTTCTGCCATTGCATTCACACGATCTTCTGTAGTTGGCATATTTTCTTGATTTGTACCGCAGCTTCTCCACTCTTTGACGAAGTCGTGGTTGGAGTGAGGCGGGAATATGTCGATGTAATAGGACTTACGAGGAGAGGGAAGTACGGAGCTCCATTAAACTTCTGCACACTTCCGGTGCTATTGATCGATTGGGGCGATACAAACATCGGTGAACTTGTCTAGGGTGTTACAAATACGGGTAAACTTGCCATTAATGCTTTACTTTTCTGTTGTCTCGTCCATTTGACCCTTGGTGCGATCAAAGCTGGGAAGTAGCGCGATGCTAACTGCGGAACTACTCGCTCAGGATATATTGCAGGAGGAGCGAGTTCAGGGTTCTTCCTTATTGTATTATGTGTTATGGGTCCTCTAACTCTTGGTGAGGGAAGATTCATCCCGAGGCTTCTTACATTTCGTGCTCTTGTTCTGCGAGACATTACAACAGTCTAACCTTCCTTGCTTTCTAATGGTTGCAGTGAAGCAAAAACAACTCCAGCTGTCTCTTGAGTCACGTTATTTTTATTTGCAGGAAGTCGAGTCATGTATGCGGGAGTTTGATTCGGCGCGTACTTTATGGTGAATCCGGTTAGAGTGAAACGGAAGTTCACTTTTCTTGCAGGAGTTGTCATTGGTCGTAATTTGTGGCTGAATTCAGAAACCTTTAAACATGAAACATAACCATAGTTAGCATTTGAAGAACCAAATAATCTATCTTAGAGATGAAGGGGAGGACGTTCCCGCAGAGAGTTGCCATTTTGGCATCGAAAAGACGCCAAACTTATGATGAAAGTTCTTAACTATCTCAATGTTAATGCTAAATCAGATGAAATTTTCCCTAGCAGAGTTGCCATTTTGTTTCAAACAAGAAACAAATGCATTTGATTTAGGATATCATCTTATTTAAACATAATCAAGAGAGAGTATTTAGAGACAATCATCACAACTTATTAATACTGAGTTCGTTTACATCCTCAAAGATCCTTTGATTCTAAGATAGATTATTTAGAATGTACAAATTGACAAAGTTCAAATATCTAAGTCAGATATCAAATCTGGCAGCATTTCATCTTGTGATTTGATCATCTCTTTTAAGAGGAATATGGCAAAGATCTCTCTTCTACTGATTTCCTGCTCTTGAAGCTTGAACAAAAGAAATCTGGAGACTGTCCATTTCAGCAGCATGTCGGCCCTTTAGCTTCATAGACTGCAGTGCAGTCTTGTTGCGCGGACCCGCGCAAATCACAGGAACCTCCTCTCCTACCTCCAGTCTTCCTCCTCGCTCTGGTTCCTCTCCAAAATCTTCAATCCCCTTCAAATGGAGGAGAGGGGGTATTTATAGGCCCTCGCACATATAGTACCTCAATTTTGGTGCCGTGGGACCCACTTTTCAATGCTTCAGGTCTTTTATCAAGGAATCAATCCTAAAACCAGTTGTGTGAACCCGCGCAACTGATCTTTGGGTTACGCGGACCCGTGCAACCAATATCGTTTGTGCGAACCCAAGCAAACACCCTCAAAGACACTTCTCGTTTTCCTTTCATTTTTCTTTCTACTGTCTTATTTTCCAATCTTCTTTTACTTCAATCATTTCATCATTTTTTATACCTCAACAGGGTGCCGAGAAGAGGAATACGCGTTTGAAATGCCGAGCCCCCGACAAATGCCTCGGAACTTATCGTTGTCAAACTGTTTGCCGTTATCGAAAAAAATGGTGCGCGGGATTCCGAACTGATAAATGATGTTCTTCCAAACAAAGTCAACCACCTTCTGCTTCGTGATTTTTACGATAGGTATGGCCTCGGCCCACTTGGTAAAGTAGTCGACTGCAATAATAGCGAACTTGACCCGTCCTCTCCCAGTGGGCAGAGGTCCAATGATGTTGATTCCCAATTGGTCGAATGGCCACGGTCCGCTCATGGGGGTCATTTCTTCTGCAGGTTGCTTTGGCACGGCCGCATATCACTGGCACTTATCACACCTCTAGACGTAGTTCTTCGAGTCCTCCCTGATGGTCGACCAGAAATATCCTTGACGGAGTATCTTCAAAGCTAGGGCCCGACCATCGGAGTGATTTCTGCAGATGCCTTCATGAATCTCCCGAATCACGTAGTCTACTTCATCGGGTCGAAAACACTTGAGGTGGGGCTATGAATGCCCCTTCTTGTACAAAATACCATCCAAGACTACATGCCGTGCAGCTCTGACCCTCAGACGTTTAACCTCCAACTTGTCCGAGGGGACCTCACTAGATGTGAGGTAATTGTAAATTGGGTCCATCCAGCTCAGTATGACTTTCACCAGGTTGATCGTTTCCTGCTCCGTTCGGTCAATGCTCGGATGCTCTATGAACTCCACAAGGATGACACGAGGAATCTTTCCTTCCATGGCCGAGGCTAGCCTCGAGAGGGCATCAGCCTAGGAATTCTCCGTTCTCGGTATTTGATTAATAGTGCAGTTCCAAAACTTTTCTATCAACTTTCTGGCCTCGGCCAGATAAGCCACCATCTTGGTCTCTTTGGCCTCATATTCGGTGGAGATATTATTCACCACCAGCTGAGAGTCGCATTGCACCTTGAGGGACTGGACCCTCAGACTGGCCGCCAATCGGAGTCCTACCAATAGGGCCTTATATTTCGCTTCATTGTTGGAGGCTTCAAAACCGAGTCTAATTGCATATTGGATAGGTGTAGAGTCAGGCGCGACTAACACAATTCCTACCCCGGCACGCTTGGCATTGGACGACCCGTCCACGAAGAGGATCCACCTCGGTTCTGACTCTATATTTTGATTAGTTGAAGGAGTGGACGAAGGAGCTACTTCTACTTCGGCGCTCGTCCCCTTTGCATTTGGAGTAGTGAACTCTGTAATGAAATCGGCCACAGCTTGGCCCTTAATCGCGGTCCTTGGTCGAAATTGGATATCAAACTCTCCGAGTTCAATCGCCCACTTAGTTAGCCGACCTGACACCTCGGGCTTCTGGAGGACTTGCTTGAGGGGAGAGTCAGTCAAGACAATGATGGAATGGGCCTCGACGTACGGGCGCAACCTCCGAGCAAAAACAACTAGGCAGAGTGCTAATTTCTCCAAAGTCGGGTACCTCGTCTCAGCAGGCATCATTGCTTTGCTCACATAGTATACGAGGTGCTACTTGCCCCCTACCTCCCTGATTAGCGCAGATCTGATGGCTAAGGCCAAGACTGCCAGATACAGGAACAAGGACTTGCCCTCTTCAGGCTTGGACATTAGGGGCGGAGAGCCTAGATACTGCTTCAACTGGTGGAAGGCTTGCTCACATTCCGATGTCCACTCGGCCTTCATATGACCCTTCAGCTGTAGAAAGAAGGGGAGGCATTTGTCAGTGGATCTGGATATGAACCGTCCGAGCGGCGCTACTCGTCTGGTAAGACATTGTATCTCTTTTGTCGTCCGGGGCGAGCTCATATCGAGGAGCACCTTGATCTTGTCAGGGTTTGCTTTAATGCCCCGATGACTGACTTGAAACCCAAGGAATTTGTCGGAGCCGACTCCGAAAGCACACTTTGTGGGATTCAACTTCATATGGTATTCTCGAAGGATGGAGAAGGTCTCTTCGAGATTAGCTAGGTGATCGGACGCCTTGATGCTTTTGACGAGCATGTCGTCAACGTAAACTTCCATGGTGTCACCTATCTGCTTGGTGAACATCTGGTTCACTAATCTCTAATGTGTGGCTCCAACATTCTTCAGGCTGAACAGCATAGCCCGGTAACAGTAGAGTCCCTTGTCAGTGACGAAGGTAGTCTTTGGAAAGGCCAAGCTATATGTCCTAGATGGGGGGGGGGGGGGGGGGGGGAATAGGACTGTGCCAAATTAAAAATTAACTGCGGAATTGAAGTACAATAGCCTTATAAATAGATAAATAAATAACAGTACTTTAAATAAATCAAAGAACTGAAATGTAAAGCAATCTTAAAAAGAGCTTGATACTAACATTGTTCTAAGGACAACCTTTGCACCATAAAAACCAAGGGTTTATGGCAGGACAACCTTACTAGAACAAATTGAATATCAAAACTCAAACAGAAAGGAAATAAAGGAAATAGCAAGAAATAAATTCTAAACTATTACAACATTCTCCACTTTGCTTGAAATGTAAATATTAAAACATTTACATCCACATATACATTTCACAAATCTGAACGATTAAAGATATAGAAATTAAAAGAACATTCAAATCACAAACCACACCGATATATAGTGGTTCGCCTGTGTGTTCACCAACTGTTAAACAACAGCCACACAGCTTGCTACTCCACTCCTAATATCCTCACACAGGAGATATCAGCGTTCAGTATGAAAATAGGTTTCACAGGTTCACCTAAAACCTTCACAATTGTGTCTTTTTAACTTGGGCTTACACAATCCAAAAACCCACACTTTCTAAGTTTTCTGACTCTCCTCAGATAACCAACACAATGAGATTTTTCTGGCGGATCTCAAACAAAACCAAAATAAAGGAATTTACAATAAATGTAAAATACCTGGATTTCTCCTTTTGTAGCAGCTCAGTAGAACCAATCAGAGTAGAAGTTCGAATCAATGTTCAATGTCCAATACTCACTTAAGAAATGGTTCTAGGTTCTAATTGATTTTAAATTAAACCAAATTGGGCGTAGCTCTATTTGATTTTGATTCCAAGAAGAAGGAATACAGCAATTCCTCTTTTCAAATAAAATAGGAATATAGGAATAAAATCAAATAAGAAAAGCTAACAAAAAGAATATTAAATATGAATAAAGTAGCTTAAAATGAACACTAACTTATCTCAGAGTGGAGGCTTGAATTTTCTCAAATTAATCGATGAAAAACTCTGAAATTCGTGTTCAATTTATAGATGCAAAGATCGCGTCTACGACTGGTCTTAGGAACCCTTCGACTGGTCGTAGCACCAACGGCATTTTGAAATTTTAAGCGCGATCTGAAAATCAGTTCTACGACTGGTCTTAGGATTCTACACTAGTCGTAGCTGACCCAGGACTGGTCGTAGGTAACCAGAATTGGTTGCTGGAGTTTGAGTCGTAGTTCTAGGACTAGTCGAAGGACGAGTCGTGACACCCTACGACCGGTCGAACAGTCTTCAGGACTGGTCGTAGAATAACCAAAAAATTCTAAAAATCTTCAACAACTTAGGACTGGTCATGGAATTTCTTGGACTGGTCGAACTAGGTCTAAGACTAGTCGAACAAAGTCCAGGACTAGTCTTAGAATAGATCAAATTCATGTAAGAAGACTTATCTTGAATTATGTATACAAAATGACCTACCCTAAGTCAAACTAAGGTCTATCATACCTGGGACATGAAGTATGAACATTGAACTTCATTCTTTCAGATGATGGTTAACCTTTGAAGCTTGACATCTCTACTTGATGTAGCTTGATCTTGAGATCTTCTACAACTTGAATTTAAACTTCAACTTGAGTTGTACTTGAGTCTTGAAATGCACTTGAGTCTTAAACAAACACTCTTCTTATCGATGTAGCTCTGAACATTGATGCATACTGAAGTTGATAGAGTACATTCCCTTGCATTCCTTGAAGCAGAGCACCGTACATGTCTTGAATCATTGTGATGTCGTCTTGAATCATATATATATCAACATACAAGCACAAGACACACAAATGGAGGTTTTGGCACCACAAGATGTTTTGGCACCACAAAATTTAACAATCAAAGGAGCATGAGACCATAGCACTTACAATCTCCCCCTTTGTCAAATTTGTGACAAAACATACTTTAATAAGAGAAGCACAACATGCATATTAACGAATCATGCATAAGCACAACATGCATATTAACGAATCATGCACAAGCACAACATGCATATTAACAAATCATGCACCAGTTATGTATAAGAGAACCAGTTGTACTCATTATTTATATACTCCCCCTGAGTAGCAGCACACATCCAAAATATATACTCATATCCATAAACAATCAAACCTTCTCCCCCTTTTTGTCACAATATGACAAAGGAAGCAACAAAGTAAAGGATAATTATTGGAGGAATAGTTGAAGTAACTAGACAATATATAAGTAATTAAACGTTCACAATCCAGTTACTAGTATAACTAAAAAGTCAGTAAACCAAATAGAGTGCACAATCCAACATAAGTATGAACGTTATTACATACCAAGAATGAAAACACTTAATCGGATCCTTAAGAAGGAGCAGGAATGGTAGGATCAAGATTATGCATTCCCTTGCTCAAGCGCCTAAGATACTTGCGCATACATTTAAACTGAAGATCATAAGCAATATTCATATTCCCTACCTTCTCTTCTAAAGCACAAAGACGAGCATCAAAATCAGAAGGCTCAAAATCAGGATCATTTCCAGAATCAGATTCAAGTTCATATATCATCCATATTGATATGTGGGCAATGTGTCGTCTTATTTAAAAAATAAATGAAGACAAATATCTATATGTGCTTAAGGAAAAGACATGAAGAAGAGCACGAAATCCAAAGAGAGATATACAGTTATTATAGACCCAAAAGAGATGAAATATCTAAGCAATATCAAGTAAACATGCTAAAATACAAATTATTACAATTTATACAAATAAAGCATGCATCACAAGATCAATCAATTTTAGGCTCTTGCTTAGTCAAAGTCCAACTTTCATAAGCTAGTGCATCAATTACGTTGACCGGCTCAATTTGGGAATTGAAGCAAAAGTAATTGCAGATATTTTCCAATTGTCTTCTGGTTTAAACTCCAGCAAGAGGGTTACCAAGTATTTGATCAGAAGGATGGTCTTTTACTAACCTTGAATCAGTAGAATATGATGTAGATGATGGTTCACTTTGAAGTTCAGTGTCAATTTGACTGGATGAAGAGTATAGTTTATCAAATACAAAGGCTTCATCATCTACTGAACTAGAGATAGGTGTATTCAGGTGATCATCTATAACCACATTAATTGATTCTTGAATCACACCAGTCCTCTTATTAAGAACTCGATACGCTCGACTGTTCGAAGCATATCCTAAAAAGATTCCTTCGTCACTTTTTGTGTCAAACTTTCCTAGATTTTCATGGTCACGTAGAATATAGCACTTGCTGGCAAAAACTCGAAAGTATTTGACAGTAGGCTTTTTATCGAACCATTTTTCATAAGCAGTTTTATTATTAGATTTACATATATAAACCCGATTAATAACATAGCAGGCAGTATTCACTACTTCAGCCCAAAGATTTTTAGGGAGCTTCATACTATTAAACATTACAGTTCCCATTTCTTAAAGTACTCTATTTTTTCTTTCCACAATTCCATTCTGTTGAGGGGTTTTAGGTGCAAAAAATTCATACGATATTCCTTGATCATTACAGAATTTCTCAAAACTGCTATTCTCGAACTCAGATCCATGATCACTACGGATCTTACAAACGTGAGAACCTTTTTCAATTTGGATACGTTTGAGAATCCATTTAACTTCGTCAAGGGTTTCTGATTTATCCCTTAAGAAGGCTACCCAAGTGAATCTAGAAAAATCATTCACGATTACCAAGATGTATTTTTTGCCACCTCGACTCTCTGTCCTGGTAGGTCCTCTAAGATCCATATGGAGAAGCTCGAGTGGTCTTGATGTGGCATTGGAGTTCACCTTTTTGTGAGAGCTCCTTATTTGCTTGCCATACTGGCATTCACCACATATCTTGTCTACATTTTGTAATTTAGATAGGCCTCTTATTAGTTCTCCCTTGCTCAATCTGTATAAATTATGGTAGTGTACATGTCCAAGGCGTTTATGTCATAATTTTGTTTCATTGGTATGGACAATGTAGCACGATTGATTAGATGAGCTACTATCACTTACAATATAACAATTTTCAGAAGTCCTGCGACCAGTTAATATTACAGAACCCTTTTTGTTCAAGATTTCACAACCTTTATTAGAAAATTTCACGCTATGATTATTATCACATATTTGAGATATGCTTAACAGGTTGTGTTTTAGCCCCTCAACATATAAAACATTCTTAAATAAGGGAAGGTTATAGAGTTGAACCGTACCTTGGCCAATAATCTTGCAATTGCTACCATCACCAAATGTGACTGACCCATCAGTCATATCTTTAATATCGGTGAATAAAGCCTAGTCGCCTGTCATATGCCTTAAGCATCCACTGTCTAAGTACCACTTCGAATAACTTGTAACTTTGAAAGCAGTGTGGGCAACCAAGCAAGTAACTTTAGGAACCCATTTCATTACTGTTTTGGGTTTAGGAGTATAGTTGGTCTTCTTGTATTTGTAATTGATGTACGAGTGACCCACTGAGTTAGATTTTAAGAGCTCCTTAAGCAAATCAACTATTTTTTCAGCAAAAGGGTTTTGGTTTTGAGTTTTATAGTTGACATAATTGCTTTTAGGTTTTTGAAAAATTTTAGCATTTTTAAAAAACTTTGATTAATACTTTTCCCTTTTGAGTTAGAGGTTTCTCCTCTCACAAACTTAGGAGGAGTATTCTTCTGTTTAGAAGGTACATTTTTATCATAGCCCAATCTGAATTTGTCGCCACATTTTCTAAATCCGGATAAAAGTTTCTCAAACTTCGGATCTCCTTGGGCATACCTCCATGTATCCTTTGAACTCAAAAGTGAAGAGTTTTCAAGCTTAAGTTTGTCATTTTCAAATTTAAGATTTTCAATCAGGGAGGTTTTGAATTCTAAATCACATTTAGTCTTTTCAAAACAATCTAAAATATGGGATTTTTCTAAAACAAGTGACTCAAAATTTTCTTTAAGTTTTAAAAACTTTTCTTTTTGAAGTTTTAGTTTTACGGCAATTTTACAACTTTCCTTGTATAGGGCATTGTAAGAATCTTGAAGATCTTCTTCATTTTCATGATCACTATTCAGATTTTCTTCACTAGTTGAATCATCATGATCTGAAAAAGTGAACTTGGCTAGAGTCATAAGGGCCTTAACTTCATTGCCCGACTCGGTTTCAGAATCTTCTTATTCAGAAGAGACTTCAGTGTCAGAAGATTCGTCCCAAGTAGCTAACATTCATTTCTTTTAGGTTTGTCCTTTTTAGGACATTTGTTCGCTAAATGCCCATATTCTTGGCGGTTATAACATTGACTATCTTTCAAAGATTTTCAACTTTTAGATTTTGGTTTAGAACGTTTCTTATCATTTGATTTTTGAAAATCAACCCTCTTTTATTTTTGAAAATCTTATAAAAATTTTCGATAAAAGAGCCATATTGTCTTCAGAATTTTCTAAATCGGACTTTTCTTGAGAAATATGTTTAGAAGACTTAAGGGCAATAGATTTACCTTTAGGAGCTTTAAAATTTAATTCATAGGTTTGTAAAGAATCAACTAGTTCTTCTACCCTCATATTGTCCGTATCAAGAAGTTCCTGAATCGCGGTTACCTTAGAATTGAACCGTTCAGGTAGTGCGCGTAGTATCTTTGCCACACTTTACTTTCTGGGATTTTATCGCCAAGACCCCACATAGAGTTTACAATGTCATTTAATCTAGTGTAGAAGTCCATAAATATTTTATTTTCCTCCATATGAATTTCTTCAAATTTAGTTGTGAGGACTTGGACTTTAGATTTTTTGATAATTGAAATACCCTCGTGTGTCATTTCTAATATATCCCAAGCTTGCTTTGCAGTATCACAGGATATGATTCTTTTGAACTCATCTGGTGATAGTTCGCAAGTGATTGCATTTAGTGCTTTTGCATTGGTACAACTCTCACTTTTCTGAAAAGTGGGACAAGAAGTATAAGGTGTTATTCTCATTGATTTTGATCCATTGATACCAATTACTTCAATGGTAGGAGGGTTCCATTCAATCACTGTGGCAAGCCACACGTTCTCATCCATTGATTTGAGGAAAATCCTCATCTTAGCTTTCTAATAAGCATAGTTGGAGCCATCAAAGGGTGGAGGCCTAGTGATTGAAAGGCTATTAAAATTTGACATCTTATATATAGCTTAGATCGTTAGCTCATGAAATGAATCCAAGAATAAAGAATTAAAAAATGAGCTATTAGGCTCTGATAACACTTGAAAAGGCCAAGCTATATGTCCTAGAGGGGGGGAGGGGGGTGAATATTACTGTGCCAAATTAAAAATTAATTGTGGAATTGAAGTACGATAGCCTTATAAACAGATAAATAAAGAACAGTACTTTAAATAAATCAAAGAACTAAAATGTAAAGCAATCTTAAAAAGAGCTTGATACTAACGTTGTCCTAAGGACAACTTTTACACCATAAAAACCAAGGGTTTATGGCAAGACAACCTTACTAGAATAAATTGAATATCAAAACTCAAACAGAAAGGAAATAAAGAAAATAGCAAGAAATAAATTCTAAACTATTACAACATTCCCCACTTTTCTTGAAATGCAAATATTACAACATCACATCCACATATATATTCCACAAATCTGAATGATTAAAGATATAGAAATTAAAAGAACATTCAAATCACAAAACACACTGATATATAGTGGTTCGCCTGTGTGTTCACCAACTGTTAAACAACAGTCACACAGCTTGCTACTCCACTCCTAATATCCTCACACAGGGGATATCAGCGTTCACTATGAAAATAGGTTTCCCAGGTTCACCTAAAACCTTCACAATTGTGTCTTTTTAACTTGGGCTTACACAATCCAAAAACCCACACTTTCTAAGTTTTCTGGCTCTCCTCAGATAACCAACATAATGAGATTTTTCTGGCGGATCTCAAACAAAACCAAAATAAAGGAATTTGCAATAAATGTAAAATACCTGGATTTCTCCTTTAGTAGCAGCCCGGCAGAACCAATCAGAGTAGAAGTTCGAATCAACGTTCAATGTCCAATACTCACTTAAGAAATGGTTATAGGTTCTAATTGATTTTAAATTAAACCAAATTGAGCGTAGCTCTATTTGATTTTGATTCCAAGAAGAAGGAATAGAGCAATTCCTCTTTTCAAATAAAATTGGAATATAGGAATAAAATCAAATAAGAAAAGCTAACAAAAAGAATATTAAATATAAACAGAGTAGTTTAAAATGAACACTAACTTATCTCAGAGTGGAGGCTTGAATTTTCTCAAATTAATCGATGATAAACTCTGAAATTCATGTTCAATTTATAGATGCAAAGCTCGCATCTACGACTGGTCTTAGGAACCCTTCGACTGGTCGTAGCACCAACGGCATTTCGAAATTTTAAGCGCGATCTGAAAAATCAGTTCTACGACTGGTCTTAGGATTCTACGACTAGTCTTAGACCACCTACGACTGGTCGTAGCTGACCCAGGACTGGTCGTAGGCAACCAGAATTGGTTGCTGGAGTTTGAGTCGTAGTTCTAGGACTAGTCGAAGGACGAGTCGTGACACCCTACGACCAGTCGAACAGTCTCCAGGACTAGTCGTAGAATAACCAAAATATTCCAAAAATCTTCAATTACTTAGGATTGGTCGTGGAATTTCTTGGACTGGTCGAACTAGGTCTAGGACTAGTCAAACAAAGTCCAGGACTAGTCTTAGAACGGACCAAAGTCATATTAGAAGACTTATCTTGAATTATGTATACAAAATGACCTACCCTAAGGTCAAACTAAGGTCTATCATACCTGGGACATGAAGTATGAACATTGAACTTCATTCTTTCAGATGATGGTTAACCTTTGAAGCTTGACATCTCTACTTGATGTAGATTGATCTTGAGATCTTCTACAGCTTGAATTTAAACTTCAACTTGAGTTATACTTGAGTCTTGAAATGCACTTGAGTCTTGAAGAAACACTCTTCTTATTAATGTAGCTCTGAACATTGATGCATACTGAAGTTGACAGAGTACATAACCTTGCATTCCTTGAAGCAGAGCACCGTACATGTGTTGAACCATTGTGATGTTGTCTTGAATCATATATATATCAACATACAAGCACAAGACACACAAATAGAGGTTTTGACACCACAAGATGTTTTGGCACCACAAAATTTGACAATCAAAGGAGCATGAGACCATAGCACTTACAGTCTTCTGCCTCTTTTGGGGGTACATCGCAATCTGTTTGTACCCGGAATAGGCATCAAGGAAGGAGAGTAATTCATGCCCAGCTGTATTGTCTACCAGCTGATCGATATGAGGCAAGGAGAAACTATCTTTGGGGCAGGCCTTGTTCATATTTAAATAGTTCACACAGACCCACCACTTCCCGTTTGCTTTCTTGACAGGGACCACATTTGCGATCCAATCTGGATAGTGCCCTCCTCGATGAAGCCAACGCTGAGGAGTTTGGAGACCTCATCGGCTATAGCTGCATATCGTTCGGCGTCAAATGCTCTCCTCTTCTGCTTGACTGGCCTGTGATCTGGGTCCACATTCAGCCTGTGGACCATGACATCGGGAGAGATTCCTGACATGTCCTCATGTGACCATGGGAAGACGTCTCTTTGCTGCTGTAGGAAGGCCAACATCTGAGATCGTTGCTCGGAATTCAATGACATGCCTAGCTGAACGGTTTTGCTCGAATCTACTTCATCAAACGGCACGCCCTCCAAGTCTTCCACAAACGAATCCTCTATAGGACCCCTAGGATCAAGGACATTAATGGTGAGGGCCTGTTTCACTAACCCTTTCCTCACTGCTATCACATAACATTTCCAAGCCTCGCGTTGATCGCCTCAAAGCTAGCCTATTCCACCCTCAGCGGGAAACTTCATCATTAGATGGTATGTGGACACAACCGCCCTCATTGCATTGAGGGAGGGTCTGCCCAAGATGACATTTTGCACTGACGGCATGTTAATGACAATGAAGTCCACCAGAAGGGTAACTTGATGTCGTCCTTCTCCCGTAGTGACAGGGAGGGAGATAGCTCCTTCAGAGATTACCCTTTCTCCGGCAAAGTTATGCAAAGGGGTCTTCACAGGTCTGAGGCGTGACCTTGGAATCTCCATTCTTTCGAAGGCCTCTGAGTAGATGACATCAGCCTAACTCCCGGTGTCGACCAGGATGCGGTACACCTTGTAGTTAGCTATGGTCATTGTCACCACTAGGGCATCGTCGTGCGGATGCTGGATTCCGCGCGCATCGTCTTCCGTGAGGTCAGGCTGCAAGGATTGACTTGAAGCTCTTTCTTTGGCCTCTCGGTCATGTGGACGTAATGCTCCGGATTAGACTTCCGAGAGTGGGCTTTATAAGCCCTGTTTAAGTCTCCTCCACCGGACGAACTACCAAAGATCGTACGAATTTCGACCGGTTCTTCTGCATGTTTGCTCGACTACTCTTCGCTCTGAGCTATTGTCTCCTCCTTGGTATATCGGCGCAGATGACCCTTATGGATGAGAGTCTCGATCTCATCTTTGAGATCCACGCAGTCACTCGTGTTGTGACCTTGGTCACGATGGAACCAACAATATTCGTGTTTGTCTCGGTGTTCTATGTTGGCCTTTATGCAAACGGGCCAATTCAGGAGCTTTTGACCTCTGATGTCCAGCAGTATCTGCTCTGTAGATGTGTTTAGGGGAGTGTAGGAACGGAACTTGCCCTCAGGCTTCCTGCTTGGCCGACTATCACGAGGGGCATAGTCGCCTGATCTTTTACTGGATGACTAGGGTTCTTCGTTCCTCAGCCTCTTCCCTTTGGTTGGCGGCTCTGCTACTTGGACATTTTTAGAGGAGTTAGAGAACTCCTCGGCATTAGTGTATTTTCGAGCTCTAGTGACGAGCTCGGCCATTGTCTTCAGCGGGTTCTTCCCAATGGAGAGGTAAACTTCTCCTCTTTCAGACCGTTGAACATGGCAAAGAGCACCATTTTGTCATCATAATCCTCCACCTGTAATGCCTCCTCGTTGAAGCGGGCGATGAAGTCCTTCAATGACTCTTTAGGATCCTGCTTGATGGTGAACAAATGAGTAGTCGGCTTCCGACTCTTCTTACCAGTTATGAACTGGGTAAGGAACAATTTGTTGAGCTCCGCGAGGGGCCGACCAAATTGGGCTTGAGTTGCCTGTACCAACTCCGAGCGGATCCAGTAAGGGTGATCGAAAAGCCCCTGCACATCATTGCGTCCGTGGCCGTCTGGATTTGCATCCATGAGCGATAGGCCTCTACGTGCTCAGAGGGATCTCCAGACCTAGAGTACTGGATGACGGGAGGTATCCGGAATCTTTGCGGCATCACCTCGCTCATGATTACAGAGGTGAAGGGAGGTTCGGTCTCTTCCATCATCGCCTAAACGGCGGAAGGGACGGATGAAGACTGTTGATTCTGTCGTAGCGTTAGAACCCGATTGTTAAGTTTTGCGAACCACGCCTCCCACGGATCTCTGTTTTCAGCTACTGTCTCTCGCGGAGCCTCTACTTCAGGGGTCCTCCGCCCCTCCCCCCCCCCCCCCCCCCCCAACTCGTGACAGAGGTCCGTCGGTGCCAGGGCCGACATGACTGAGGCATTCGTCGAAGCCCAAGTGATTGGATTCCGATCCGGAACTTGGTTTTGGGTCGGAGGGGGGTTCTGGACTGAAGTTGGAACTCGAGCAGACTGATGTTGTGACCCTTCAGGTCTCATACTTCGCGGTGCGGACTCGACTTTCAGTTGGAACGCGTGCGCTTAGGATGGGCATGTCCACATAAGTCGGCGCATTTTGGGGCATTTATCATATCCCACGGACGATTCAGCCATGTGGATGTGGGCGGTTGAGTAACCGTCGCTAATCATGCAGTAGTGGGGCACCTAACGGTCCCCCTTATTAGTAAAATCCACTTTAGACTCCAAGCTGACTGCTTATCACTCGGATCACTCCGAGCCAACCACCTCAGCCTCAGATCACTCCAAGCGCCGAGCTAGTCGTCCAGGCCTAGGGCCTCGGAACAAAGTCATAACGAATGTCGAGTTATCGGTCCGCCTTCCGCTTATTCACATACCTCCGAGCTTAGCCCTACACCTCAAGTAGACTTTGAACAGCCTCAACCCTCGAAGTTCACGCGTCTCGGATCTTCCCATAACAGCCACCATAACCGTTGTAAAATACATTATCCACAGCCTTGTGCAAGACACACTAAACTAGCCTATTCTGCTTAAGACCCCATGACCATTACCCAGATCTGAATGGAGTCAGGTCTGGGCTTTGAAGGTAGTAAACCGAGAGGACTCAACCTGAACGCGTACGCCATCCGTCCACAACCTCGAGTGAACTGCCATGAAATGTGGTTTTATAAAATCTTTATGTGGTCAATTTAGTCATTTTACGATGAAGGGCATTTTGATCTTTTTGCATGAAGAACATGATGGGCGTCACATTAATTGGGCAGAAGGTGGTGAAATCAGACCCACCTCCGGAAAGGTGGGTGGTAAAATCTACTCTCAAAGGACGAGGATTCAATCTAAAAAGGCTATAACATGGGTTGCCATACCTAAAAATCCCAAACCCTAAACCCTAAACATACTAACCGACCCCAAATAGGTGGAACAAGGCCACGGTGAAAATGAATACAATATTCAATATCATAATATTTCCTTGCACCACAGAGAGATGTCGACATATCGGGTCCTTGGTCCCTGTGTTTGAACTAGTGTCCATGTTTGGCACTAACACGTTGTTCTTGTCCACATTACATACACAATGTTCAATTAAGATAAGAACAGTTTGTAATGCACCTGCATCACTAGTGATGAATTAGAAGATTTTTACAGCACAACAGACGATATAGACACATATTTTGACAATATAGACACATATATTGATCAACATTACTAGTGCTTGATTAAGATAAGAAGAGTTTGGAGCCTTATGGTCCCTTTCTGCACGGCTTGCAAAAGGAAGCAAACAGATAAGAGCCCTGACAAATAACCAAAGCAAATAGGGAGAACTTCCATCAATCTTTTTAGGGATGTAGACCAACATAATAATCTTTCGAAGCTGAATAAATTCCCTTCAGCCAAAATAAAGCATAATACTGAAAAGCCACCCATTTTATCACAATTGTTTTAATTTTACCTTTGATCATGGTTTCCACTTTCCCATATTTAAGTCTGTTCACGCTTTTGAGTTTCTAAGAAACTAATTAACACTTTTCCATTCCTTGTTCCACTTCAGCTGCCTCACAAAATTCTCATCATAGTTGCTTCGAGCTGAAGCTGAACAAGCAATCGTGACACATTTCTTAGAAAAGATCTCCTGAGCATTTTATATACACCTCATGAGATGATTATCTATGAATGAGAAGGTCTCAAGCCCAACTGGTTGGACCATGAGTAATGGTCTACCCAGTGGATAACTTCACACCTATTTAACTGCAGCCAGCATCCAAACCCCTCTCAATATGTTGGACTCGACATAAGAATTACCAAGTGCAAAATCAGTCCCATCTACTCATCTGGTGGGCCACACCATAGAAAACAATATCTAGCCATTGATAAATAGAAAAATAAATCAAGTGTTGCTTACTCAATGTGCGGATGTGGCTGATGTTCTCACAAGGTGATCCTTGTGATTGAATGCCATACGCACAAGAAAGGTTGGAAGTTATTCGCTAGTTGGACCCAAGGACCTTCTCATTATCTATATATCCCTTAATCATTGAGCTATTATCCAAACTCACTGATCGTGTTTTGTTCCACCCCATCAATGGTTGCTTATGTTCCTGTCCTGTTTTTCTTTCCAGGAGAATGCAAAGCACGAACTCAAGGTTGAAATCCTAGTAACAAAAGTATTACGAGAAAAGATTGAAATAGCGGTGAAGACCGCTTGAGTTGAAGAAGGAATATGCCAAGATGTCCTAGAGGGGGGTGAATAGGACTTTTAAAGGTTTTTATGGTTTATTTAAAATCCTATTTCACTAATCCTTTTAAATTTACAATTATCAGGATTACTCAAATATAACTCTACTGGCTTCCAAGCCTGGTAGAGGATCCAATCACAAGCTGCTTAAAGAGTAAACAATATAAAGTCTAGTTCATGATGGATATGACTGTGTAAGTGTGTGTGGTGTGATCAAATATTCAGATGAGGAAGTATTAAAGCAAATCACACAATCATAAAAATAGCAATCTCAAAAACAGTCATTTTATAGTGGTTCGACGATAAGTCTACTCCACTCCCGGCTGCCGCACTTAACCCTTGAGTTTACAGGATTTCACTAAGGAGGTTTCCCAGGGTTCACCTCAAACCTAAGGTTTTAAACCAGGTTCACCTTCAACCTTTATACAAAGGTTTCTACTCGGTTTACCTCAAACCCTGGAATTTTACTGGTTCACTCATAACCAGATGTTTATGCTCTCCACAAAGTAAGGGTCCACACAACGCACCCGGATGTTTATGCTCTCGACAGAGCAAGGGTTCACACAACGCACCCACTCCCGCCGGAGGCCTCCTTGAGGACTTCAAAGGGAAAGAACCAGTTAAGACCCAATCCTAGAAAGGAATGATCACAAGTGTTCTCTTGGACTCTAGATACTTACAAATAAGTTGATGAGTCTCATTCAGCACAAAGACGAAGATCTCCTCGTTGTTGAAGAGTCTTCGGCTCCCTTGAACCGCAACACAAAAGATGTACCAGTACTAGGCTTCGGGTTGGGTCAAGATTATGATGGAGTCCTACTCTCTAAAGATTTTCCTATAAGGAAGATAGAGTAGTTCCAATCTTATGCATTCAAGGCATCTCAGCTTAATGATTTGTCACTAAGGTAGTAGCTAGAGGATCCTTGAATGTGAAAGTTCATTCCCCAATCCACTCTATTGAATGTTAATGGTAAGGGTGGATTGGAGGATGAACTCCCTTGAGAGAAAGGGCTTTAGATATAAGATATAAGTTGAAACACTCAAAAGCTCTCTTCTTTCTCTCATAGCAACAAAAGACAAGTCCTCTATATATAGGAAAAAAGTTTCAACAGATATAAAACGGTCACATTTATGACAGAGTTCGATATCATCGAGCAAGTTTGATATCATCGAGTGTATACTTTCGATAGCATCGATGGTCTGCTTGATGACTCGGACTCAATGTCATATGCTTTTGAAACTCTTTGCCAATTTGGTCGATGAATCGAAACTATTGTCGATGTCATCGGATTTCAAACTCCGATTCCATCAATGACAGGTTCGATCCATCGACACTTGAAAAATGAGAGAGACTTGACTTTGAAATATTTCAGGTTTTCATGAGTGATCGAGGAACCGTCGAGATCATCGGAATTTGAATGTCGATAATATCGAGATCAGGGACGATGCATCGATAAATCCAGTGGATTTGACTTTAAGCTTGTTGGACGATTTATGTCTTTGTTCAATGCAATCGACCTGGTACCGATATCATCGATATTTAAAATATCGATTCTATCGAAGGGCCCCCGATCATAGTTAAAAACAACCTGAAATATCTATTGTAAGAAATGCGCGCCCACTCTCGATATCATCGATGGACATCCGATCTTATCGATATTTGAATTCAGATCATATCGGACGGCCATTGATATATCGAAGGAATTTGAGATTTTCATTTAAAAACAGGGGCACCGAAAATCTGCCTATCGATCTTATCGAGCCACTTTCGATGGACTTGAGATTTGAACATCGATGAGATCGATATGTGTATCGATACATCGATAATTCGTCCAGATATGTTGTGAAGTTGCTGGACATATTTAGTGCTTAAATCAATGATATCGATAGGTGTATCGATACATCGATAAATCCGTCCAGATGAATATTTAGTTACTGGACTCTTTTGGTCCTCTCATCGATAATATGGTTAAGGTATCGAGGACATCGACAGTGCAGGTCGATCATATCGAGGTTGCTTCGATAAAATCGACAAGGCGAGAAAAACTTAGAGATTTTCCTATTTTGTAAAAAGTTTTCTCACCCTAAAACCCTATGATTTCTATCTTGTTTTAAGGGTTTTAATTACCTGGTGTTTTGGGACGCTTGAATTGATCTTCCTATCAGGCTCTGTAGACACACTGACTCAACGCACACGTAACTTGACAAACCAAGGCACTTTCAGTCTCCCTCTTTGTCAATTACATGACAAATCCCAAAACACCCAAAACACCCTAGGATAATATCTTGACAGACATATCCTAAATTGTGTGTACATGTTTTTACAGAATTTTACAAAATCTAATGAACCATGTACACAACACAGTATCTGCTCCCCCTTACTTCAAAAACTCCCCCTTACTTGATGCAGCTGCTCCCCCTAACACCTGCAACACCATTAGATATACAATTTTTCACTCAGGATGTTTTGAACTGTTCTCCCCTTTTTTGTCAGTCATTGGCAAAGGTATAGCAAGTGAGATTGACTGAAGAGTGAATTACGTGGGAGAAACCAATGGGAGCAACAACAAATATCGATGTATAAGGATGAAATCATTTTAAAACATACATCATTTTCAGAAGATATGAATGTAGATTAGATAAGATAGAGCAGTTGTATAGCACTTTGCAATTCATAACTTGATAAACCAGGGGAGCTCAAAAACAGAAATATGGCATTAAAGATTGAGCATTATATTCAGCCATAAAAGTACCAAAACTGCCCCAGACTAAGCCATCCGATTATCCAAAATAGACTGCCCAAGATTGGCATCAAATTAATAGTTATCAAAAAAAATAAATTTAAAAAAAAAAAAAACACCAAGCCCACAAAAAGCATGATGTTCAATTAGCACAAAAAAAAAAACAATGTTCAATTAGCACAACCAGCTTCTACCATCTTCGCGAGTCACCACGTGTGAGTAAATCAACTACTTGCTGATTCGTTTGTTGGAGAGAATCGATTTTTTCTTCAATCGCGGTGAGACGTCTTTCACAATTGTGAAGTCGCTCAACCATGCTTGCCATAATGTTTAGTAGATGACGTTCAAGATGATGAGTTTGGCGATTTGTGATAGACTCTGGACACAGTAATGGCGTTCGATTAGATCCCCATGGATATGACGGAGGAGCATGTGGAGCAGCCGACTGCAGGGGAGCACTGTTTTCAGGAAGAACTGAAGGAAGACACAGCTGTTGTGCCACTTGAGCTGAATCATTGTCAAACCACATTTCTGGATAGACTTTGTCAGATGAGACAGGAATACCAACATGATGAGCTAATTTACAGATGAGGACAGGAAAAGCTAGTGTATCCTAATGATTTCCTTGAATGACCCGAATTAGCTGCTTAAGAAGAAGTGTTGGGAGGCACACCTGAACTTCCTGATATACATCATACAACACATTTAGCACAAAGGGAGACAGATGATTACCATTCACGTCACACGGATAGACATTGGACCCAAAGATGTCATGAAGGATTTTAATAGTGGGTCCAAGATGATTAATGTGAAGGGAATTGTCATTGTTCCAAGAAGTAGTAGTTCCCTGACATAGTGCACGAGTTATCTTGCCCCACACACCAAGACCATTTAGATTCTGATTGGTAACAGGAATACGAGTGACTTGGAGATTTAAAAGGTGACTTAAGGTGATGGGAGTGATGTGCTTGGAGTAGTGCAATAATTCTACTTGAACACAGGGTGGATCGTCACAAATGACATAACATTTACTGAGGAAGTCATGGATCACTCCAATTTGATAAGTACCACCAAGATTCAGAATATTTTGTCATCCTATTACTTCGAGAAGCAAGTCTACACCAAAAGACTCGATGGCGCTATTGAGAACCAGATGTTCAACAACAGTGTCTGGATGTCTCACCGATGTAGTGAGTTGATGCAAACTGGGTTGTTTTGCTTTCCCTTTTGAAGACTGAGAAAGAGACTTACCTTTCCCTTTGTTTATGATTTTTCAGTGTAAGAGGCGAGTAAAGCTAAGGGAGGTCAACCAAAAGAATCGAAAGTACCCGACCGAAAGTGAGATTAGACTCTAGAGTGGAAGGGATGGAAGGATAGTAACCATTTCTTTTGAAGCTTCTTGGACCCGTTGATGGTCTCCTGGCTGAGGATTCGAGCAGAGAGCCAAAAAAAAAAAATCAGAGAAAGAACAATTCTTTCACTCGATTGCCTTTTATCAGCCAGGAGTCTTCAATTTTATCGAACTTTCTTTCGATTATATCGATGATCCACATCCGATGTTATCAGCAATTGCTTCAATAGTAGTCTCGATCTGTGACTTTCCACATTCTGAAGAGATGTCGATGATATCGACCCGTGATCAATTAATCGGAAATGTCAGATCGATAGGTATGAGAAGGAACATTTTTCTTTTTCAACCCTTCAAGTATATCGATAGCATACTCAGCAAAATACTGTACATTAGAAATTATAAACATTTGCATGTTTATTTACAAAAGATTGAGGTGAGGAACCTCAGATATATCACTTGTCACTCAACAAAATTGCATCATTTCAGTGAATATCTAGATCTAGATGCATGATCTGGAATTGTCTTTCTTTGCTCAGTGTTTCTCAATGTCACTCCTTTCTTTTCCTATAATAATGTAGTAGTGGTTGTTTGTGCGATGACCCTTAATTACTGATTTTCCTGATTGATCTAGGCTATCGCATTCATCTTTGTTGAATTTGACCACATGCCCATTATCACAAATTTGAGAGATGCTTAACAGATTATGTGCTAGTCCTTTTATGCAAAAAGTCTTCTCATTTTTTAGCAAATCAATTCCTCTTATCATTCCTTGTCCAATTACATTGGCAGTGACTCCATCTCCATAGGTGACTATCCCTTTATGAAAATTTTTGTAGTTGGAGAGAAGGGATTTGTCACCTGTGACATGTCTTGAGCAACCACTGTCAAGGTACCATTTGACCTCATTGCCTGGTAGACGATCTGAATGTGTAACAAGGCAATTTGTCTTTTCCTTAATCACTCACTTTGTGACAGGAGTTTTACTTGTGGTAGATTTGTTCATCTTATCCGATTTGTCCACATGACTTAATGACTCCTTCATCCTGTCAACTAGCTCGAGTGGTGATGATTGCATATTTCTTTTGTTCAGCTCATAAATTGACTCACCATTTTTGTGATGAGCTGGGATAGGTCTAATGTTACTACTAGAGGCAACAGATTTTCCAAAAGGTTGTGCATCATATTTAGTTTTTGTTCTAGCCTTTCCATAACCTAATCCCTTTTTGTCCTCTCCACATTTTCTCATGCCTAATAGTTTTTCTAATTTCTCACCACTTTGGAAAAATTTGCAGGTTAGCTTGGCCATTTTTCTGGATTCCTTTAATTCAACTTGAAGTGTATGATTTTCATTTTGAAGAATCATGTTTTTCTCATTTAATGTTTTAATTTGTTTAATTAATCTTTCAGATTCAGATTTAAGAGAAATGTTGATTCTTTCAAGTTTATCATTATTTGAATGATATTGCTGCAAATCATTAATCAGATGAGTATAGATATCTAATGTTTTGTCTAGATCTATTTGCAGCAATTCCTTTTTGTTCTCAACTATTCCAAGTCTTTTGACAATATTGATGCTATGAATGTAAAGTTGATTGTAAGCGTCTTGTAATTCATCTTGTTTTCTTTCTTCCTCTTCTTCAATTTCCTCATTGTCGGATGAAGATGATTTCATGGCTAGCTGTTCCTCCTCGTTCTCTGATTTGGTGGAAGTGATTGAAATAGTGGAGACCATAAGTATTTTCAATGATTTCTGATCTCCATTGCTATCTGACTCACTGGATTATGAATTTGACTCATCTGTATCATCCCATGTGGCAGCCACGGCCTTACCCTTGGTTTTTCTGTTTGGGCATTCGATAGATAGGTGTCCATACTCTCGACAGGCATAGCATTGTGGCTCTTTAGTCCTTTTACCAAATTTGCCTGCAGAAGGTTTATTGTTCACCTTTCTTCCTCTAGAAGGATGGCCGCGATTCTTATGAAAGAATCTTCTGAATTTTTGTGCCAGCAAAGCCACTTCTTCATCTTCATCTTCCTTTTCACTTTCATTGTCATCATGAATTGTTTTCTTTGAGGTTTTTAAGACAGTGTTTTTGAATTTTTGGGGTTGTGTGAAGTGTAGTTCAAAAGTTTGTAGGGAACCTACCAGTTCTTCTACTTTCATTTCATCTATGTTCCTACACTCCTCAATTGTTGTAACCTTGGGATTAAATCGTTCCGGTAGGGATCTTAGAATTTTCCTACAAATTTTCGGTATCGGAACTTTCTCTCCTAATCCACCCATGGAGTTGCAAATAATGTTTAACTTGGTGAAAAACTCCATAAATGTCTCATGTTCTTCCATTCTGAGACTTTCGAATTGTGAAGTCGGGAGTTGAAGTTTGGATCGCTTCACAATGCTTGTGCCTTCATGGGTTGTTTCCAATAAATCTCATGCTCCTTGGATGTCCCACACATACTTATCTGATTGAATATATCCTGGGACACGGCATAGTAGATAGCATTCATAGCCTTGGCTTCAGATGTTTGCCTTTCTTTGTCGAATGTTGTCCACTTTTCTTTAGGTCTGGGCTTTGTGATTGTTGTACCACTATCAAGTACAATTTGTTCAGTAGGTGGCACATATCCACTATCAACTATATCCCAAACGTCATGATCCAAAGATCTCAGAAAGTAGTGCATCTTAGCCTTCCAGTATGCATAATTTGAGCCGTCAAATACTGGAGGTCTAGTGACTGATGAGCCCTCTCCTTTGGCCATATTCCTAACTTCAGTCAAGATCACTCTCTAGGCGGTGAAGCCCTTAAAGAGAGACCCGGCTCTAATACCAATTGAAATAGCGGTGAAGACCGCTTGAGTTGAAGAAGGAATATGCCAATATGTCCTAGAGGGGGGTGAATAGGACTTTTAAAGGGTTTTATGGTTTATTTAAAATCCTATTTCAATAATCCTTTTAAAAAACAATTATCAGGATTACTCAAATGTGACTCTACTGGCTTCCAAGCCTGGTAGAGGATCCAATCACAAGTTACTTAAAGAGTAAACAATATAAAGTCTAGTTCATGATGGATATGACTGTGTAAGTGTGTGTGGTGTGATCAAATATTCAGATGAGGAAGTATTAAAGCAAATCACACAATCATAAAAATATCAATCTCAAAAATAGTCATTTTATAGTGGTTCGACGATAAGTCTACTCCACTCCCGGCTGCCGCACTCAACCCTTGAGTGTACCGGATTTCACTAAGGAGGTTTCCCAGGGTTCACCTCAAACCTAAGGTTTTAAACCAGGTTCTCCTTCAACCTTTACACAGAGGTTTCTACTCGGTTCACCTCAAACCCTGGAGTTTTATTGGTTCACTCCTAACCAAATGTTTATGCTCTCCACAGAGCAAGGGTCCACACAACGCACGTACTACGTACACTCCCGCCGGAGGCCTCCTTGAGGACTTCAAAGGGTGAGCACCACTTAAGACCTAATCCTAGAAAGGAATGATCACAAGTGTCCTCTTGGACTCTAAATACTTACAAATAAGTTGATGAGTCTCATTCAGCGCAATGACGAAATCTCCTCCTTGTTGTCGAAGAGTCTTCGGCTCCCTTGATCCACAACACAAAAGATATACCAGTACTAGGCTTTGGGTTGGGTCAAGGTTATGATGGAGTCCTACTCTCTAAAGATTTTCCTATAAGGAAGATAGAGTAGTTCCAATCTTATGCATTCAAGGCATCCCAGCTTAATGATTTGCCATTAAGGTAGTAGCTAAAGGATCCTTAAATGCGGAAGTTCATTCCCCAATCCACTCTATTGAATGTCAATGGTAAGGGTGGATTTGAGGATGAACTCCCTTGAGAGAAAGGGCTTTAGATATAAGATATAAGTTAAAACACTCAAAAGCTCTCTCTTCTTTCTCTCACAGCAACAAAAGACAAGTCCTCTATATATAGGCAAAAAGTTCCAACGGATATAAAACGATCACATTTATGACAGAGTTCGATATCATCGAGTGTATACTCTCAATAGCATCGATGGTCTGCTCGATGACTCGGACTCAATGTCATATGCTTTTGAAACTCTTTGCCAATTTGGTCGATGAATCGAAACTATTGCCGGTGTCATCGGATTTCGAACTCCGATTCCATCGATGACAGGTTCGATCCATTGACACTTGAAAAATGAGAGAGACTTGACTTTGAAATATTTCAGGTTTTCATGAGTGATCGGGGAACCGTCGAGATCATCGGAATTTGAATGTCGATGATATCAAGATCAGAGTCGATGCATCGATAAATCCAGCAGATTTGACTTTAAGCTTGTTGGACGATTTATGTCTTTGTTCAATGCAACCGACTTGGTGCCGATATCATCGATATTTAAAATATCGATTCTATCGAAGGGCCCCCGATCATAGTTAAAAACAACCTGAAATATCTGTTGTAAGAAATGCGCGCCCACTCTCGATATCATCGATGGACATCCGATCTTATCGATATTTGAATTCAGATCATATCGGACGGTCATCGATATATCAAAGGAATTTGAGATTTTCATTTAAAAACAGGGGCGCCGAAAATCTGCCTATCGATCTTATCGAGCCATTTCGATGGACTCGAGATTTGAACATCGATGATATCGATATGTGTATCGATACATCGATAATTCGTCCAGATATGTTGTGAAGTTGCTGGACATATTTAGTGCTTATATCGATGATATCGATAGGTGTATCGATACATCGATAAATCCGTCCAGATGAATATTTAGTTGTTGGACTCTTTTGGTCCTCTCATCGATAATATCATTAAAGTATCAAGGACATCGACAGTGCAGGTCGATCATATCGAGGGTTATTCGATAAAATCGACAAGGCGAGAAAAACTTAGATATTTTCCTATTTTGCAAAAAGTTTTCTCACCCTAAAACCCTATGATTTCTATCTTGTTTTAAAGGTTTTAATTACCTGGTGTTTTGGGACATGAGATGTGAGGCTTTAGTTTTACCTGTGACGAGCTCGCACACATCCGGTTGAGGCAGACGCTTGAATTGATCTTCCAATCAAGCTCTGTAGGCACACTGACTCAACGCACACGTAACTTGACAAACCAGGGCACTTTCAAAGATGTCTTGCAAAGAGCAGGAACTCGAGTAATTGCAAGCTGATCGAGCTGGCAACAACAGTAATGGGGAACGACATCCTAAGATGTGAAATCCAGATGGCACCAAATGCAACTTCCTCTCTGACCCACAAGTTGAAGGATTTTGAACTGCAGATGAGTTTTTTTTTTTTTATCATGTGGCTGTTAGTTAGCTGAACCTAACTCGTTGTCCAGCTGGCTTGGGTTGACTCAGAGAATCAACCGAATCTTTATTTGGATTTAGTTGGTATATGATAATTAAATAAAATTACTTGGAACTGGTGCACTGGTTCGCAACCTATCCTTTCTTGGCAACCAAGTGAGTGATTTGACTTCAGCCACCATGAATCGCGTCGAGTTGATTGAGTGATCGAGCTGGCTTGATGAGTCTTATTGAGTTACTCTCATGAGAGAGTTACTCATCGACTTGAGTTTGAAATTGATATCAACCACCATAAAAAAATCTAAGAGTTTTGGAATTATTTGATACTGTGGCTATCGTATGTTGGCATTCATAAATGGTACACATGGCATATACTTAGTCATATTAAACCCATTAAATTATGGAACTCATTGTTTCTAAGTTACAGTAATGTTTCCCATAATTTTAGAGTCCAACGGTCAGGGGCCACACAGAACGATAGGATGGCAAGCCAACCGTAGGTTTGTGCATGGGATGCAGATTTCGTCCAGAAAGTACAAAAACGAAGGAAGACTTAGGTGGGCCACAACACGTGAAGTGTGAGGTTTCATGTGCAATTATACATGGTTCTCATTGATTTGTCCATATGAATTTTTGACGAGCTAATCTTTTGTAAGTACGGTGAACAAAATTATCATGTGATGAACGGACTGAATTTCAAACATACTAACATGGTGGCCCCAAAAGTGCTTGTAGATTACCTTTGGTCCATGCATTAATGGCCAAAATCTGTCCAGTTTGGAAATCAATTGGGCCAATTTGGTACACCTGAGGGGCCCACTTCAATGATATGGGTGTAACATCCCGGATTTTTGCCAATTTGGGATTAGATGTCCTTAGGCAATGGGTTACTCTTAATACCTTATTATTTCGTCAGAACTGAACCCCACAGTCTAAAATCGCTTCTGAACCCATTTCCTTCACAAATCCCACCCTTCACTACCTTGTGCCTTCAATTTTTCAAAGCACTTTCGCCCTAGACACTAACTTAAACTAGCTAAGTAGTAAAACTTGGATCACTTTATATACAAACTACAAAGGCCTAAGTACCATCTCAACCAGAAAACAATTAGGATTAAATCCTTTAGAAATTTAACAAAGTTAACTAAGTGCAAACTCGATTAGCCATGAAATCCGTTGGGATCGCTTTAAATACGATCTGCAAGACCCAAAACTTGTAAAACATGTGACTCTAGGTTACCCTAAAGTCTAGAGCCAAACTCATTACCCGTCTGCTCTCGGGACTGAAACGAAACTTCGTATGAGGTCTAGATCGCACATCGGGAGTCCGATTAACACGAAGCTAAGGAACCAGGACCGCCCCACTGGGCTTGACAATCATCTCAAAAATCAGGCGATTACGATGTCCCACGGCCATTTATTTCGATCCGGAGCGAGGGTGTGTGAAAAACACTATTCCTTTTGAAAATAAAATATCTGGAATAGTGATCTGGCACCTTTCGCTTGCGCATCAGTATTAAGCAACCAGACCGTCAGAATCAGACCAAATTACACCCTCGGATCAGGAAAAATTTCAGGAACATTTACATGTACTTGGAATTTCGGATCGTGGCCCACTGACCGTTGAACTGAAAGTGGCCCGCCACGTGCGATCTGGGAATCCGTTCGAGTCGAAAACGTAATCCCTCATAGATACATGTGTGGTGAGCTTAAGTCTGACGTTTGGCTCAAGGAGGGCCACCAGAACCTCTCTTTTGAGCTGGAAAAGTGACGAAATACCTATATTAGCAGTAACCTTTGAACAGGAGTCTATTTCGGTGAGTTTTGAGGCTATATAAGGACCTTAAACCCTCTCCCATTCCAGCCATACGAATTTGGATTTGAGAGAGGGAAAAGAGAGAGAAAGTGAGGGAGAAGTGGGAGAATCTCCCTGCCGTCCTTCCCTGCTGCTATCCATGCTCCACCGCATCCTTCTTGACGCTTTTCCGGCGTTTCCGGCGTCGTTTCTAGGTAAGAAACCCTAACCCTAATCTGTTTTGGGGTTTAGACTGTTGTAGGTTGTGAAGTAGCTAACCTATTTCGTTCTATAGGTCGCCTAGTTGCCGTATACGGAAGCTTAGCAAACCTATCAACTCCGTTACGATTCTACGACAAAAGGTGCGGACTTTAGGTGTATAGGTTACGTTTTTCAACGCTTTCAATGTCAGATAATGATAGATTCATGATCTGCATGCAATTGCACATGTACAAAGTGCTTTCCGTTTCCTGTTTCGATTAACATTGTAGAATATGGAATTTCACATACTCTAGATATACGTAGAAATACCGTATACGTATTTTTTTGGAGAAGTGTTTGACATGTTTATTTAATGTATGATTATACTATATATGGATAAAATACTTGTTTGGCGAAAGGAATCGCCGTAATACATGTTCACTTGTAAATGCTACGTATGTTGAAATTGTGTATTCTAGAAATACTGTATACGTATAAATTTTGGAGATGTATGTATCATGATTATTTGCTGTAGTAATATATTATACATGGATAAAATACTAGCTTGGCTAAAGGATAACCCTAATACATGTTTTACTAACATACACCATGTATGTTGTAATAGTGTATTCTAAGTGTTTGTGGAAATGGCTGAATGAGTATGGAAATCTCATTCATGCTCGCCATGACTAATTGTCATGGATTCATGATTGTTATATTGGCGATACCCCCCTTTGACGAAAGGATTTGCCCTAAATCACGCCACGGCCATTATACCCTCTATATGCTAAAATGTGTGGCCCAAGTGTTTGTGGAAATGATTGAATGGATATGGAACTTGGATTCCTACTTGCCATAACTATCCGTCGTGGGTGTACGCGTATTATGATTGGGGCAACTCCCTAGTGAAAGGATTTAGCCTAATGCCTATGTGATCGACATATGTCATGTATGTGATGTATGTAAGTTCAAGTATAACTTGAAATGTCTGAGTGAGTAGTAGTTAGCAAATTGTAATGTATAAGGGTGTGGAGACATGATTCTCAACCTCTATAAACTATGTGTATGATCTCCTTTGATAGTTGTGTGATTAGGAATTGAACATGTACAAACTCATGCTTGTGTTGTGATTCATAACATGCTCAACTGCTTTATGATTTTAACTATGTGATGCATATGTTTAATTTATATTTATGTTGTATGATCCGTCATGGGTGATGGGGGAGCGGAGCAACGAGTGCGTGCAACAGCCCTGGCAGCCCTAAACGGATAATACCCGACTGATTGTATGATTTGAATCCTGATCTATTACTGCTTTATATCTCTGTAATTGATTGTGTTTGGGGCTATGATTATAGTCCAGGCAATCGGTAACGAGATTGAACTCGTGGCTGAGATTCATTTGCCACGTGGGATGTGTTCGATGAACTCGAGTCGTGCGTTGCCTGTCGGCAGTGGCTAGGCCACACGAAGTTGTTTATGCACTTCATGTCGTGCAGCTCAACGGGCGATCGTGCTAGTCGAGCTCGTCAAGTAACCCGATCTGCCTTATGCATGTTCACCCTGTTTGGTCGCTACTGCTTGAACCTAGGGTACCAAACTTACCAGTGGCGATCCCCGTTTAACCATGGTACCTAGATCTGCTAAGTCGCATGAGCCGGGCATGGTGGTATGGGACACCGTGGTTGAGCTGTCGGCCTACGCTGGGGCCATGTGCCTCCCCGTAGTGACCATTGCGCAATCAACTCGTGAGCCGAATATGGTGGTATGGGACACTGTATTCGAGCTGTCGATACTTCGGCGAGAGCCGAGTACGGTGAGATCTGTGCTCGTGCTGACGGGCGACGAGTCCTCCGTGGTATCATTGAGTACACTCCAAGGGTCTGTGATTGGCCACGAGTCTTTCACAGCAACTAGAGTGTGAGTTGAGCCGAGTACGGTGAGACCTGTACTTGAGCTGACGGCTAGTGATTGAGCCGAGTACGGTGAGACCTGTACTCGAGCTGACGGCCAGCAATTGAGCCGCATACGGTGAGATCTGTATCCGCGCTGACGGGTGATGAGCCCTTTGCGATGCCTTCACTACGCTTCTCAAACCATAACATCGTATGAGAATAACTAGGATTGACGACCCTAGAATGGATCATGTTTGGGAATGATACAAGGGAGGTACCTTAGTTTCCTAATACTGCTGTTTGAAATGGACTAATAAAAACTTGGTAATCATGAGCATCATCGCACCGCATGTGCTTTGTAGATGTGGCGCACTGAGGGAGTAAGCATTCGCGAACGTAAGATGATGTCGCTTGAGGGTGGTTTGGCAAGGGCATACAGCATCATGTCATTTCATTCTTGTATTTAATAAGAGTAGTTAGAATTGTTTGATTTGTACCGCTTTATCATTACTGCTTGATTGAATTGATAACATGTTAACCTATGCCTTATTGTTCCACTGAGTTGATCACTCACTCCCACGTTACGGGACGGTGTTCCGAACACCCACCAGATTTGTTGAATTTCAGGTGATGGCGATGCTTGTGAAGCAGAGCCGGACTACTTCTGTGATGATAGGAGGAGTTCTCCTATCTGTATCTCTCTGGCAGGTCAATGAAGACCTGATATTGTATTGACGGGGCTATGGTACATGGGATAGGAGGCATTACACTTCCTCACATTTGGTATATTCTAGAACTGCACTTATATTTATTTAACCTGGTAATGTTATCACACTCTGGAGACTCATCATAAGTTATCTATTTTATCTATCTATCACAGTCTTCCGCTTGTAAATTTAACTGTCTCTGGAGTATGATATGCTGTTTTGGCTTAATCTCACTCATGTTCAACGCACGAATACTGTCAACATCCAATCATCATTCATTTTGTTGCATAGGTGATGTTCTGGAACTTGGGAGTTGAGTTTATGCTCGACCCCCGATTTTCAGGGCGTTACAATGGGGGACCCACGTAATGTTTATATGACATCCAATCCGCTGCATCAGTTGCATTGTCTCATTGTGTTGTACGTAGATCAGGTGGTATTGCTAAAATCACACCCAGCAGTGTGTTATAGGCCCAACGTGATGTATGTGTTTTACATTCATGTTGTTCATCCGTATACCATATCATTTTAAGAACCATCCGTTTTCCAGATCTTGCAAGTCAAGTGCAAGATCTTAACCATTCATATGTAATTCTATTGTTGATATAATATACTGTGGCCCATAAATCAAGCATGACAACTAATCAAGTGATTCAGATCTCATATACATCAAGTGTACCATTGTTATCTGAATTCTATTTTTCTTCTCAAGCCTAAATACAAGCTCGTCAAATGGATGAACGGTTTGGATATAACACATACCTCGTGATCAGACCACAGGATTGGCTGACATCAATACAACAGCTAGATTACTGGTGTGAGGTGCACCAGCCAATCCGCTTCCCATGTGGGTTGACGTGCCTTTTCACAGGTAGGCTTAGGAAAGTCCCTGGGCCTTCTCTCTGCGGAAATGTAGCCTCCACAAGGAGGATATTCCGCGTGGGACTCCTGTCGCCTCGTGCGACGAGCTGAGACACGTGCAGAGCTATAGAGTCCTGCTGGAAGATCTTGGCCAATTGACACAGTTATCCGCTCAACCCGACGGGTTGACGTGTATATTAATTATTCAAATTCTTATGACACCAAGAATTATATAAATTTTTATCCACCGTACACATGGTTTGCATGTATGGAATCGAGATCATCCAAATTTTACACGTGCATATGCATCCACATGGGCACAAATTCGGTGTATATGTGCACATCGAGATTCACAATCTGCAAACTGATAAGATACCATTCAAAAGCCATGAGTAGGAATCCAATCCAATAAAAAAGGGTCACTTACATTTTTAGATGAAAAAAAAAATAAAAAAATCGGAGATCTGCCGTTGAACGCTCTGATACCACTGTTAGGAAGCGCATAAGTGTGAGCCCTCGACATCTGACGATCTACATAATGTGGAACCTTTACGAAGCCAAAGATTAATGTTTTAGACCTAGCGGCCCACCTATATACTACTAGAGCAAATAGGTCTATTTACCCCTCTGATTCTACGGTATAGATGGCCCTGGATTACGATCTATGGATTAGATCGTCCCAAGGACAAGCTAAATGGACAAATTACTGTATACATTATTCCTCACTTTTTACTTTCATTATTCTTTAATGATTTTTCATAAGATAGCCTCATCCTTTATATAGTAAAAATGGGAGTTTGGACGAGACCAGAATTTATCTGGTCTTATCCCTATCTCCCCATCTAAAACCAAATTCAAAGTTGAATTTGAAATCTTAACTGAAAGGAAGAAGCCAGAAGAGGCCTAAACTCATGGGACCAACCAACTCATGAATTCAATTTCACCTTCTTGCAAGTTTTGAACAGTTTTTTGTTAGCTTTCCGCTTATGGGTCTCTACTGCAAAGGCCTTCGCCAAACCTGGCTAAATTACACTCATTTCAACCTCACATACCAAATGGCCACAAAAGTCTCTAAACTTAATGCTAGAATGCTCCCTAAATAAAAAAAAGTTGTGCCTAACTTGAGTGGGAGTTAATTCTCCTCCACCAGATGATGCATGCAACCAAATAATGGAAGGTTGCATGTTACACAAATATATTCTTATAAAAGCATTAAACTCACCTTAAAAAGAGAACTTGATTAATCTACACCACCCATTTGAGTAGACTTTCAGATTTCGTTAAGATATGTTGACTACTTTTATACTTTAAAATTTTGAATAACACATAGAAATATTGATGATTAATGTCAATACCTTAGATCATAGCTAAGTAGTGATACTTATGCAATGTAGAGATGGTCACCAAAGCGTTAATCGTTAAACAGTTGAAAGGACAACAATTCGACGATAACAACTATGAAGACTGGTCCCATGCAGTGCGAAGCCTTCTGGACGAGGACGACATATCACATACACTCGATGAGGTTCAAGAAGAACCCATATTAGCTGAAAACAAAAATTTAGGATAACATAGGGCTACAATGACTCACTACAATAAGTGGCGTAAATAGAATCGTTCAACCTGTAATGTCCTGATTAGCACTATGCACAAAGAACTCATATCAATGTATGAATGCATGACACCGCTAAGGGAATTTGGGAAGCACTGACAAATGCCTATGCGTAGAAGTTAAATGTGAAAGTTTGGGCAATGGAATTAGAATTCCAAGAGTATAGGATGTCAGTCGGCTGCCCCATTAAAGATCATATCCGTGTAAGATGGAGCAGATGATAGGTGCCCTTAAGAATGTTGGGTGTAAATTGACTAAAAATCAAAAGATAATAACAATACACCGTTATTTGCCTAAATATTGGGCTCCAATCAAAAGAATTTTGAACCATACTGATTCTATCACTACGTTCAAAGATTTTTGCGGCCATTTGGTACGTGCGGTTGAAATGAATGCAATTCAACCAGGTTTGGCCAAGGCCTTTGCAGCATAGACCCATAAGCGGAAAGTTAACAAGAAACGGTTCAAATATCACAAGAAGGCGAAAAAGAATAACCAAGAACAGAAGTCCACAACACCTCCAAATCTTAAGAAGGGGAATGGAAAGAAGAAGCAGAAAAGGACAAATATAGTCTAACTTGTCTGCGAAAATTCTGGCCATTATGCCTAACAGTGTGCCCATAAAAAGACGGCAATTCCTAGGTCACTAAATACTTTGTATGTTGGCATTTTTCTGAAATTCTTTCCATTGATACTATATCTAACGGGTAGATTTTGGATTCATGTGCAACAAGCACTTGACACGGAGTTGTCGAGGACTCGAAGAATTTCAGCCTGTAGTCAAGGGAAGTTACAAGGTGTATATGGGAAATAATGCTGTCGAAGACGTACTAAGGATTAGCGTTTCCCATCTCCGTACGCACATAGGGTGAACAATAATCCTCTGTGATACTCTTTATGCACCAGGGATGCGTCAGAATTTAATTCTGTTTCTAGGTTATTATATGATGGTTTTGATATTCATTTTTTCAGGACACGAGTTTCTTTGAGACTAAATAACCTCATCTTTGCATAAGAAAATTTAATTTCATATTTATTTATTTTGGACGTAGATAGTGATAATGCACCTCTTGCTTTATCTGCTATGTTGAATGAAACTGTAGTATTTAAATCTCAAAAATGGAACATGAGGTTAAGTCACATCGAAAAGGATCGTATGACAAGACTAGTACGTTTTTGTCTATAGACTCCTTATCCAAAGTTGATTTGCTATTTTATGAACATTGTGTGTTCAGAAAGACTTCGAAGAAATCATTTCCTAAAGCGGCTAGGTCTAAGGGCCCACTAGAGATAATCCATTCAAATATCTGTGGACCCTTCAATGTATATGGCAGAATGGATGTCAATACTTTCTCACTTTCATTGAAGATTACTCACGCTATGGATATGTGTATCTCATCTCACGCAAATCTGAGGCTTTTGATTATTTTCTTAAATATAAAGCTGAGGTGAAAAATCAGCTTAAGAAAAAAATTAAAATCCTTCGATCTCATAGAGGTGGCAAGTATACATCTGAAACGTTTAGATCATATTATGAAAACATTAGAATTATTCGGCAGTACATAATAGCTTACACTCCACAACAAAATGGTATTACAGAGAGAAGGAATAGGACACTATTGGACATAGTTAAATTGATGATGGCATAAGTTAATCTCTCTACCACGTTCTGGGGAGACACACTGTTAACAGGCGTGTATGTCCTTAATAGAGTCTCATCCAAATTCATTCCTAAGACCACATATGAGATGTAGTTTGGGAGGATTCCTTCTCTAGCCAACTTACGCCCTTGAAGATCTTTGAGATATGTTTTACTACTTACTCCGCATAGAGGTAAACTTGATAGTAAAACTATTGAATGCGTGTTCATAAGGTACCCTATGCATTCAAAGGGATACGTTCTAGTTTATGAGAACCATGGACGATGGATTGAGATAGAATCTCGTGACGTGACCTTCATCGAAGATAGATACCCTAGTTGAATGAAGCAAAAGGTTCCAATAGAACTTTTTGGAATACCCGATGTATCTCATAAGAGTGAGAGTTCTACTTCTCAAAAATGATGTTGCTCGTATAGTTCGTCAAGACAGTGGGAGGACATCTTAGCAGGGTCCTGAGTTACGTCGAAGCAAAAGAGGATTGATTCCCTGAAGATACTTCGATATTAGGGGGCAAAAATTCTCTTGCGTTGCGATTGATGATGATAAACCTGATTTGTATCAGAATGCATTATTATCTTCTAACTCGGTCAATTGGGGTGAATGTTATGGACGAAGATATCGTTTTCATGGAAAAGAATAAAGTCTGGGAATTTGTTTATCTGCCTTCCAATCGCAAGGAGATAGGTAATAAATGGGTACTAAAGATCAAAAGAAAGGCAGATGGTACAGTGGACAAGTATAAAGCAAGATTAATTGCTAAAGGTTTTACACAAAAAGAAGGCATTGATTACGATGAGACATTTTCACCTGTTGCAAAGTTCTCCTCAGTCCACATGATCTTATCCATTGTCGCAAGTTTAAACTTAGAGTTATATCAGATGGATGTAAAGACTGTATTCTTAAATGGTGACTTGGATGAAGAGATATACATGCAACAACACATGGGTTATGTAGACAAAAAGCATCCAAAGAAAGTCTGCAAGTTGTTGAAATCTATCTATGGACTGAAGCAATCTTCAAGACAGTGGTACATGAGGTTCCACTTAACCATCACTACTTTTGGATTCGCAATGAGTGAAGAAGATCATTGTGTATACATGAAACATCTGGAAGATCTTTTCTGATACTATCTCTATATATAGACCCGCTAGATAGTAATGACATGCAATTGTTGATATTGACTAAAGATTGGCTATTCTCAAACTTTGAGATGAAAGGCGTCGGTGAAGCCAACTTTATTCTTAGGGTAAAAATCATCAGGGATCGCCCTAAGAAATTTTTAGGCTTATCTCAAGCCACCTATATACAAAACATCTTAGAGCGGTTCAGGATGAAAAATTCAAAAGCTGTTGAAATCCCTATGGATAAAGCTACCAAGTTAGATAGGAAATCGTGTCCCCAGACTGAAGCCGAGAAATTGGCTATGTCCTTAGTACCTTATGCAAGCACAGTAGGAGCTTAATGTATGTTATGCTTTGCACCAAACCAGATATTAGCTATGTAGTTGGCATAGTTAGCCGTTATCAGAGTAATCCGGGACAGTTTCATTGGCAAATCGTCAAACATATATTCCGCTATCTAAGAGGGACAAAAGACTTAATGTTGTATTATGAAGGCACAAGCCTCAAGCTCAAAGGATATTCTGATGCTGCTTGGGGTAATGATGCCGACGAAGGAAAGTCAACTTCAAGATATGTATTCTTACTCGGAGGAGCTATCTCATGGTCGAGTAAGAAACAGACATCCACAGTTCTTTCATCTATGAAGGCCGAGTACATTGCATGTTGTGCTGCAGTTCAGGAGTGTGTATGGGTTCGCAGATTTTTACTAGGTCTGGGTGTTGTACCGAGCGTTCGTTAGCCTATATTGCTGCAGATAGACAATACTTCTGCCATTGACTTGGCGAAGGACCCTAAATACTACCAGAAGTCCAAGCACATCGAGAACAAGTATCATTACATCCGCAATCAAGTGAGAGATAAGAAGGTCGCCCTCAGCTACATTCCTACTAAGGAGATGATGGTTCATCCCATGACGAAACCTATAGCCAGAGATCTATTTCAAGTTCATGTCAGGCAGATAGGATTGAGGAAAGCTTGAGTGATGTACTTGTTTTTGGTACCTTTGATCTTTCATTTATGAATAACACATTCCATTTATTCAATATTAAATACTAATACAAACTAGGTAAGCAGATCATCAGCATTTACCTTGAAATCATGTAGGATTTCTATTTTTGTCGGCAGGCCGGTCACCCACTCGTATGGGTTGACCAACCTTGAATGTACAAAAGAGGTACATTTAGGGTCATGTTCATACACTGAGGTATGGACTTCTCTTTATTGTGAATAATAAAGGATGAGAATGTTAGTGAGTGACATCCGCATACAATCTTAAAAAGATTAAAGATGAGACTGATAAAGTCGAATAACATAATCGTACCATTTCCTTTCCATACGATCAATGTTATGGCCTGAATTTATAATTAGGTTATGAGGTTATGAGATGAGTCGTACCACATGTAGAATGACCTGCGTATTGTAGACCCGACATACACCTAATATTGTCTACTTTACGACGTGGATTGTAGCCACATGCGTCGACCGTTTACCTACAGATTGCTTTGATTCAATCTAATCATTGCAACGTGCGAGTAGCCAGTCCCGTAGGTGACTCTTTGTGTCCTTAGATACCCTCTTCTTGTGTATAGGAGGATGAGATTGAGTGTCGCTACTTTAGTGTACTATGACGAAAGGTCCTTGATTGGTCAGACTCAGTTACGCTAGGAAAGCGGCTTGATTGATTCCAAATTACACATCTTCGTGGGGAAGATCCTATGACAGCTACACTAAGTTTCTGGAACTATAAATACGTACTTGAAGACTTATCCTCCGACAGTATCAAGTTGTTTTTATTAGACTTTTGCAAATAATATTTTTTCTTAAAAGCATATATATAAGTATTGCTTTAAATTGATTTTAGTCGAAGTTTGTGAAAAATCGAGTTTTTAGAATAACTCGATAAGTTGGATAAGTGCGTATGTTGGCCGAGTACTCCAGATCGGGAGTTAACTTCATCCGGTGTGGTCATGCGGACTAAGACATGCATTGCAAAGCTTGGGTTATTGAGTACCAGTTAGGTGGTCACTTAGTACTTAAACATCTATGAGAAGATTATGGTAATCCAGCTGGTCCCACGCCTCTGATTCTTTTGATCATGATGTTTGGTCTTTGACTGTTATTAGGCGAGTTAGATGGATAAATTTCTCGAATGCCTATCCCACTATGTGATTGAGTGAGAGATGTTGGACATAGGCCTGTGGAGCCCACTAGTGTGCAATCACTAGTGGGTTGGTCCCATGAGTTTAGGCCTCTTCCAGCTTCTTCCTTTCAATTAAGATTTCAAATTCAACTTTGAATTTGGTTTTAGATGGGGAGATAGGGATAAGACCAGATAAATTCTAGTCTCATCCAAACTCCTATTTTTGTTATATAAAGGATGAGGCTCTCTTGTGAAAAAACATCAAGGAATAACGAGAGTAAAAAGAGAGGAATAGCGTATATAGTAATTTGTCCATTTAGCTTGTCCTTGGGACGATCTAATCCATAGATCGTGATCCGGGGCCATCCAAACCGTAGAATCAGAGGGGTGAATAGACCCATTTGCTCCAGTAGTAAATAGGCGAGCCGCTGGATCTGGAGCATTAATCTTCGGCTTCGTGAAGGTTCCACATTGTGTAGACCGTCAGATGTTGAGGGCTCACACTTCCGCGCTCCTAACAGAAATCATGCTGAGTGTTGAGTTGGGTTGCGAGTTTTAGAACTATATGTTGCCGGTTCTTCATCCGAAGATTCTTAACTAAACCCTTGCAAGCTATATGGGGGAGGCTAGGGACTGAGGCTCTTCACAGGTTTGGGTGCAACAAGATGGAAAACCAAAGCAAACCCACCCCTAGTAGCTCACAGGATCAATCGGACACACTACAAGCAACCGAATGGAATTGCTGGGTATCGGGTTGGTTTAGTTAGGATCATGGTTTTCAGGCTCGGAGACTTGGATGACTTGTTCATTCTCGAGTCGGGAGGTGTATTGGCATGACGTTTCCAAGGATTGGGTTAAAAAAAAAAAAAAAGGTTACAATAGTGATGTGATTTGTTATGTGGTACGAGGCTGTAACGATGGACCTGTAACAGTCATAACAGGCCGATATGGACCTGATACATTATCTTCCTTTAAAAAAATTAATCGTTACAGCCATTATGGCCCATACCCTAACGGCCACTGTTGCTATTGTTGAATAGCTTGCTAGCAAGTTGGGGTTGATGGTGACCTGTGGTATTGGATCGGATTGGGTAGCGCCAAATCTGGGTCGACTCGTCGGAGTCACAAATGACTCGGACAAGTCTTAAAACCATGGTTAGGATTTTTCATCTATCATGTCCTGCATTCTTAACCGTCAGATGAAATTTATTAATGAACAAATGTTGAGGAAGGAAGAGAATATCAACCAACTTCAAAGTGATTTACAAGAGTGTATGAAGGAGCTGACGATCACAAAGGGGATACTGTCGAAAGTGACGGAGGAGAGAGATTTGATGTGGGAGGAAGTTAAGTAGCACTGTGGGAATAACATGCTGCTAAACTACGAAGTGAACTCAATGAAGAAGAAGATTGAAGCTCTCGAAGATGATATGCTTACCAAGGAAGGCCAAATTACAATACTGAAAGACAGCATCGACAAGAGGTCATTCAACATCCTCCACTCTTCTAAGTCCATGTAAGAATTCACAACACTGCAATGAACTGATGATACGAGGGATTAAAACCCGTGTTTGATTTTTGTAGATATATGTCTGTACAACCCGTGTTTGTTATGATTTTTCTTCCTTTGTTATTCTTAGGGGACAAGTGGACTTGTAAATCAATGTTGTTTGTCTACTACACATGAAGAATATAAACTATCATTGTTTTGGGATGGAACTGTGAATTGTTATGTTGAAAATCTAATTTAGTTAGATTGCTTGGATTGGTTTATAATGAAGTTTGGGATGATAGATGTAAGATGGATTTTCAAATCAGGTTTCTGTTGGGTAATGGAACCATGAATTGTTATGTTGAAAATCTGATTTAGTTAGATTCACTACAAGAAAATTGGCCTTTAACCACAATTTTTTAGCCTCATTTCAAAAAATGGAGGCTAAATGTGCTTTTTAGCCTCAGTTTCTAAGGAACTGAGGTTAAAAGTTTATTTTTCGCCTCAGTTACTAAGAAACTGAGTCTAAAAGTCTACTATTTTATCTCGGTTGGTGAGAATCCGAAACTAAAAGTCTATGATTTTGCTTTAGTTGGTGAGAAACTGAGGCTAAAAGTATAGTATTTTGCCTCAGTTGGTAAGAAATTGAGGCTAATAGTTTACTATTCTACCTCAGTTAGTAAGAAATTGAGGTTAAAAGTTCACTTTTTAGCCTCAGTTATTAAGAAACTGATGCAAAAGTTTTATCGTTTCGCCTTGGTTGGTGAGAAACAGAGGCTAAAAGTCTGTCATTTTACCTCAGTTGGTAAGAAACTGAGGTTAAAAATTCATTATTTTGCCTCAGTTAGTAAGAAACCGAGGTTAAAAGTTCACTTTTTAGCCTCAGTTATCAGGAAATTGAGGCTGGAAGTCTACCATTTTGCCTCAGTGGGTGAAAAACTGAGGCTTAAAGTCTACAATTTTACCTCAGTTAATAAGAAACCGAGGCTTAAAGTGTACCATTTTGCCTTAATTGATGGGGAATTAAGGCTAAAAGTGTACACTTTTGCCTCAGTTGGTAGGGAACTGAGACTAAAAGTGTACTATTTTGCCTCAGTTGGTGGGGAACTGAGGCTAAAAGCGTACTATTTTACTCAGTTGGTGGAGAACAGAGGTTAAAAGTGTACCATTTTGCCTCAATTGGTGGGGAACTTGTAAATGTTATATTGTAAATCTAGCTCCCAGAGTTGTCAAATCTTGTTATGCCAAATCATTTAGAATCTGTATCATATGTTGATGAGTTGAATAGATCTACTTCATACATTTTAAAGTTGTCCACGTCTTCGTCGAACTTTTCTACGTATTCAAGTTAAAGAGAGTTGTCGAAGTTCAAGATTTCAAGCTCAAGTACAAGTACAAGCTCAAGGCTCAAGTTCAAGTTTAATCTTCAAGTTCAGTACCTTAAAAAGCTCAAGAACTCAAGCCCTAGTTCAAGCTCAAGTTTAAGATTTTGAAGACAAGCTTCAAGTATTTCAAGTGAATGAGTTCACAGAGCGAACGATGTTTCAATTGTTCAAACTCACTAACAAAGTATGGATGACCCTAGATTGACCATAGGTTAAGTCATATTCATTGCATATTTTATGTGGGTCATTTCATAAGTTTATAGGTCATTTCCTCGACTAGTCCTAGTTTTTGTTCGACTAGTCCAAGATCTGGCTCGACCAGTCCAAGAGTTTCTCGACTAGTCCAAGATTTGTTATGAATTTTCAGAATTTTTTGTTGGACCCTCGACCGGTTATGAAGACTGCTCGACTAGTTGAGTGAATAGTGTTCGACCAATCGTGTAGGCTCGACTCAAAGTCCAGTAAGGTTTTTTGGTCATACTCGACCAGTTGAGTGCATTGCTTGACCAGTCGAGTAACGATCTTATCTTATCGTGCCAGAAACTTTGAAAATTGGTTGGTCCTTTTAGACCAGTCGAGTGAACAATATTTTCACCTATAAATAGAGGACGAATTTCAGAATTTTTCATTCATTCCAAGCTAAATAAAGTAAATACTCTGAGAGATGAGTTCCTGCATTTGTTAAGCTATATTATGCTCATTTTCATTTTATTTTAATAGCTTTTGTTATTTGATTTTGTGATCTCTATTTCATTAAAGAAGCGAATTCCTGATTTACCCTCTTTTGATATTAAAATCAAATCAAGCTAGCCCAGGTTGATTTAATTTAAAATTAATGTAGACCTAGAACCCTTTCACTTGTGAGACTGGACATTGAACATCTTCCTCTACATCGAATTGGTTCTACAGGGCTTCATCAGAAGGAGAATCTTCAGATAAGTACAATTTAATTTTCTGCATCTTGGTTTATGAGATTCAGCTAGGAAAACTCATTGTGGGGTTTTTGGAATTGTATAAGCCCATTTGAAAGACACAATTGTGAAGGTTTTAAGGTGAACCTTGGAAAACCTTATTTCATAGTGAAAGTCAATATCCCGTGGGTGTAGATATTGGGAGTGGATTAGTTGTGTGATTGTTTGCTAACAGTTGGTGTACACACAAACGAACCACTATAATTCTTAGAATTGTGGTGGATGATTGGATTTGTTTATGTGTATGAATGTTATAATTTACTTTATGCACTTGTGGTGAATGGTGTAATTTATTTTATGCACTTGTGGTGAATGTTATAATAACTTAGTTTATTTCCTTTGCCTCTTTATTAGTTTGGGTTTTTGATACTTACAAACGTTCTAGTAAGGTTGTCTTGCCATAAGCCTTTGGTTTTTGGTGTTAGGTTGTCCTTAAAACTCAGTTTGTATCAACCTCTCAAGACTAGTGCATTTGAGGTTGCTATTTACTTGTACTATTTTATTATTTGTTTGTGTTATCTATCTTTGTATTCCACATTTAATTTTTTAATTTGGCATAGTCCTATTCCCCCTCCCCCCAAACTTTAAGCTCTGCCTTTTCAAGTAGTATCAGAGCCTAATAGCTCCTTTTTTATTATTTGGATTTATTTCCTAAGCTAACCAATCAGAGCTTATAAGATGTCAAATTTTGATAGCCTCTCAATTAATAGGCCTTCACCTTTTGATGGCTCCAACCTATTGGAAAGCCAGAATGAGGATCTTTTTAAGGTCCATAGATGAGAGCGTGTGGCAAGCCACAGTGACCAAATGGACCCCTCCTACTCTTGAAGTAATTGACACTGATGGAACTAAGACTAAAAAAAAAAAAAATACACCATATTTTCCAATCGCACATCACATCCCCAACAATCATCATAAAGCATTAAAATCATTCCACATTTTCTCCCCCTTTTTGTCACAATATGACAAAGGAAAGAAATACAAGCGGATGATATAATCAAATAGATATGAGATGTAAAAGAAATAAGAGAGTAAAGCATAAGCATGTTCATCAAGATATAATCATGAAGCTTAAAGTCATGTCCACATAAAGTAGCAAATAAAAACACATAAGTTCAAGTACTATCCAAGCACAAATAAATCCACTGGATGCTTGAAATCGGGGTAGCCCCACACTCTCACCAAGTAAGTCATTAACAGGGACGCAGATTGCGTATTGAGTAAACTCTGTGGGGTCCACCATGATTTACATAATTTACCCACTCCATCCATCCATTTTAACAGATAATTTGACGGCTCTTGTACAAAAAAAAAAAAAAAAGTATATCCAAATCTCAAGTGGACCCTACCAAGGGAAATAGTGTGAATTGAAATTCTACGGTCAAACATTTCTTGGGCCACGGAAGTTTTGGATCAATCCGTTATTTGTGTTTGCCCTTCATCTATGTCTGTGTGATTTTATGAACAGGTTGGATGACAGCTAAACATCACTGTGGGCCCTACCAAGGTTTCAACAATGGAAGTCATTATTCCCAATGTTTCCTGCGATGTGGTCCACTTGAGCCTTCGGAATGCTTCAATTTTCGCCTCAACCACTAAAATTAGTTGAAAAATCCAATGGACGGTATGGATAATCCACACACATTCGTGGTAGGCCCAAACGAGATAAAAGCGAACTGAGTAACTCCATACACAATCCGATTTCGTTACCCGGGGAGAAATTTGGGACTGTGGACCCCACCTTTTATCCAGCTATTTTTATCAAACAATACAAACTTTGTTTGGGAACTTAGACCTACTCGTACGGACAGCGAATTTGAGGACAAAAATACCCCTCCCTTCCTTTCGAAGATGAGCGCTAACGCTCCTCCAATCGAGAGTTGTACGAACGGCTCAAAAGAGATCAAAGTTACATGGCCCCACAGCTATGTATTTATTATATCCACAACGTTCATCCATATTTCGAGATCATTTCGGAGCATTATCCAAAAAAAAAAAAAAAAATCATATCCAAAGATCAACGGGACCACACGGCAAAGAGCAGTGGGAAAACTGATTTTCACCGTTAAAAATTTTGTAGGGCCCACCATAACATTTATTTTCCATCCAATCTATTCATAAGGTCACAAAGGCCTGGATGAAGAGGAAAATTTTTTTCATAATGATCCAAAACTTCTGTAACCCCTAAAAGGGTTTCAATGGTAGACGTTCAATTCCCCGCTGCCTTTTAGAGTGTGGTCCACTTGATAGTTAGATCTATCTTATTTTTCGTCTCAAGTCTTAATATGAGCTCGCCAAATAGATGGATGGTTTGGATATAACACAGACCTCATGATGGGACCCATAAAAGGCGGTGGGGATTATAATCGTAAAAAAAAAAAAAAAAAAAAAAAAAAAAAAAAAAAAAAAACAGGAACTTATAGCTACGGATTATAACCGTAGCGATAGCCGTAGCCACTGCTTTTTCGATATGTGTCGAAGGTCTCTCGATATATCGAAAAAGGTCCCGAACTGTCCAGCAAGTTTGCCTCAAAAATCCTGCAGTTTTCTTTATGGCTACGGATTATAACCATAGTTATAACTGTAGCCCGTTGCAGTCTATGCTCTTTTTTTTTAATTTTTTTTTTAAAAAAAATTTCTTTACATGGAGAACTTTATTCTACCTACATTTTTCTCTAATACATATTTATATAAATATGTATATATAAGCATATAAAAAAAATCTCTCTTTTAATTCATTTCTTTGTCTATTTATTCAACAAGCATATCTCCTAAACTAGAATGATTTACTTAACGTGCCACATATGATTTTGGGGTAGGAAAAGCTAATTTAGCCGAACAAACCTAGTTATTTCAAAGATTCCATCAGATCGATGGTCGAAAATCCATTTTATTCACTTCGTGGTCAATTTCAATCACTTCGCGATCAAACTAAAAATTGAGCGGGGCAAAAATGAAATTGAGCAGGGCAAACTAGAAATTGAGCAGGGCAAACATTAAATTGAGCGGGGCAAACTAGAAATTCAGCGGGCAAACATGAAATTGAGCAGGGCAAACATGAAATTGAGCGGGGCCAATGAGAATTGAGCGGGGCAAACATGAAATTCAGCGAGCAAACTAGAAATTCAGAGGGGCAAATATGAAATTCAGGGGGCAAACATGAATGGCAAACTAGAAAAAGCTAGAAAATTAGTGGGCAATTAATGGGCAACATGAAATGACAAACTAGAAATTCAGTGAGCAAACATGAAATTGAGCGGGGCAAACATGAAATTCAGCGGGGCTAACGAGAAATTAAGCGGGACAAACATGAATTTCAGTGGGGCAAACATGAAATTGAGCGGGGCAAACACGAAATTCAGATGGGCAAACATAAAATTGATCAGCGGGCAAACTAGAAATTCAGTGGGGCAAACATGAAATTCAGCGGGGCAAACATGAAATTGAGCAAGGCAAACGGCGAGAAACAAAATATATTTGTTTTTTCCCTTCATTAGTATTTAAGAGACCTTATGAACCAGTTAGATGGTAAATAAACATATTAGGCCTAGGAGCACTAGTCTGTCTGGAGCTCAGAACTGGCATGGCAGTACCTAATCCACTGTTAGACTTTCTTAATATGTCAGTGCCTCAAATGATCGCATGTTGTGCCAGAGAGGGAAGCTGAATGGTTGGTGTACAGCTGCTGTAGGTACGTGTCGTTGAACGAAGATCACTAACGCTCCTCTATCTCCAAGTTGTACGAATGATTCAAAGGAGATCAAAGTTACATAGCCACACAGTGATGTATTTATTATATCTAGATTATTTTAGAGCATTATCCAAAAAACTGAATCATATCCAAAGATCATCAGGACCACACCATATATAGTAGCATCAATAATGATTTTCACCGTTAAACAATTTGTAGGGCCCACCGTAATATTTATTTTACATCCAATCTTTTCATAAGGTCACAAACACCTGAATGAAGAATAAAAACAAATTTCATATTGATCCAAAACTTCTGTGAGCTCAAAAAGGATTTTAATGGTAAACGTTCAATCCTCTACTGGTTTTTGCAGTGTGGTCCACTTGATAGTTAGATCTATCGTATTTTTCATCTCAAGCCTTAAGACAAGTTCCCCAAATGGATGTATGATCTGGATATAACATATACCCCGTGATAAGACTCACAGAACTCTCTCCCATAGCCACTCCCCTATATAAAATGCACTCGGTCCCTAACACAGACCTCATGTTTACCCCGCTTAATTTCATGCTTGCCCCACTCAATTTCTAGTTTGCCCCACTCAAATTCATGTTTGCCCCGCAGAATTTCTAGTTTGTCCCGCTGAATTTCGTGTTTGCCCCTCTCAATTTCATGTTTGCCCCACTGAAATTCATGTTTGCCCTGCTAAATTTCTATTTTACCCCGCTCAATTTCATATTTGCCCCACTCAATTTCTAGTTTGCGCTGCTCAATTTTTCGTTGGCCCCGCTCAATTTCTAGTTTGCCCCACTCAATTTCATGTTTGCCATGCTCAATTTCTAGTTTGCCCCACTCAATTTCATGTTTACCCCACTGAAATTCATGTTTGCCCCGCTGAATTTCTAGTTTGCCATGCCCAATTTCATGTTTGCCCCGCTCAATTTTCAGTTTGCCCCGCTCAATTTCATGTTTGCCCCGCTCAATTTTCAGTTTGCCCCACTCAATTTCTAGTTTGCCCCACTCAATTTTCAGTTTGTCTCGCTCAATTTCTAGTTTGCCCCGCTCAATTTCATGTTTGCCCCGTTCAATTTTCAGTTTGCCCCGCTCAATTTCTAGTTTGCCCAGCTCAATTTTCAATTTGCCCTGCTCAATTTCTAGTTTGTTCCACTCAATTACATGTTTGCCCCGCTCAATTTTCAGTTTGCCCCGCTCAATTTCTAATTTGCCCCGCTCAATTTCATGTTTGCCCCTCTCAATTTTCAGTTTGTCCTACTCAATTTCTAGTTTGCCCCGATCAATTTCATGTTTGCCTCGCTGAATTTCTAATTTGCCCTGCTCAATTATGATGTTCGTCCCGCTTAAAGGAAATCAAAGTTACATAGGCTCCACAATTATGTATTTATTATATCCATAACGTTCATCCATATTTCGATATCATTTGGGAGCATTAAATATATTTTTTTAAAAAAGAATCATATCCAAAGATCAACTGGACCACTCCACAAAGAGCAGTGGGAAAATTGATTTTCACCGTTAAAAATTTTGAAGGGCCCACCATAACATATATTTTCCATCCAATGTATTCATAAGGTCACAAAGACCTGGATGAAGAGAAAAAACAAATTTCATAATGATCCAAAACTTATGACCCCTAAAAGGGTTTTAATAGTAGATGTTCAATCCTCCACTGCCTTTTACAGTGTGGTCCACTTAATAGCTAGATTTGTCTTATTTTTCGTCTCAAGCCTTAATACGAGCTCGTCAAATAGATGGACAGTTTGGATATAACACATACCTCATAATGGGACCCACAAAATG
>JAJHSJ010001676.1:0-61035 GCA_021015155.1 Magnolia officinalis | reverse complement strand
CATGGTTAGCTAGTACGTACTAGTCACGACTAAGGAACTCCTCAATGACCATAGAATAGTAATCAACTGTATGAGATTTGTCCACCTAACATCCTTATTTACAGAGAAATGAAGTGCTTTTCTACCTTCTTTGGAAGAGCACGAACACCAAGCTCTCCCAAGGCCGTTCCCGATGTCCTATCCTATATAATAAGATGAAGATGATGGTCATTCGAGATGTCGCTTATTTTACCAAGAAATGGAGTTCAGTCTCAATACTGAGACGTGAGTGGGTCGGTAACCCGATCAGGATGATCAACCATAGTTGACCTTTTAGAGCTCGACCACGACCCACCAGAGGGCCCAGGTTAGAGATTTCCTTCTCAGGACGATTGCATAGGTCAGCTCGGCTGGTCAGTCTCGGCCTCAATTTTCCATTGCGTAATTTCATATCTCAACTACTTGAACTTATCTCTACCGGAAATCTCGTGAAACAGTTGAGAAACGTACGCTGAATGCATGCCTATGATTAAGGGGCGTTTCTATCCACATAATTGACTCTATGAAGCTATAAATAAGTATTCCTCCAATGGTGAAATGTACGCATATATACACCAATTTATGTACCAGTGAGCCCTCATTTCTATTGGACCCAGTCTTGCTTGATTCTGACTTAGGCATCGGAGGGTCCCCTGTTATATTCAGGGTCTCCTTTATCTTCTTCATGTGCATGTTCAGAGATCCAACAAGGTTTAACCTGATTTCTGCATCAACAAATTGAATCTGTTCATTTTTTGGCTCATGCCCTAAAATTAGCTGAAAACGTGAATGGATGGCATGGATAAAACACATACATCATGCGGCATGGATAAAACACATACATCATGATGGGCCTACAAGGCTTTTTCAGCACCAACTAGAACCACGGTCCCTACCTGAGGGGTCACTACTCACTCCGAGTCCATCGGGCTTGGCCCAACAAGAGCCGGTAGTGGGTCCCATGTCGGGCTTGTAAGGCTTAATTTGGGCTATTGTCTAAAGCCGGATAGTGGGCTAGTTTTTGGTTTGGAAAGCTTTATTATACTCAGCCTAAGCTGGTCCAACTATCCTTATGGCTGTGATCGTCCAATCTCGGGCATGAACTTCAATCCTGTGGGGATCCGACTGTCCATCTGGACATTTCTGTTGGTCAGATCCGACCGTCCATCAGGACACTTCCATTGTTAGTTTTGAACCGTCCATTGGTGAACTTCTCCCATCAGATCTGGCCGCCCATCCATCTAGACTGGATTTACGACAGACTTAGGATGTTCATCTGGATGCATGCAATTCATGACAAACATGGACCGTCCATAAGAACAACATTCATGATCTGGGTACCATTCATCTGGCCCACCATCACCAATATGATGTGGTCCAATCGTCAAAATCTCATCACATGAGGGACACGTACTAGGAGTGTCCATAAGAGGGCATGCTATCATGACTAACCTTGATAGCCTTAGCTATTTTATTTCAAACTTTGATCCTGACCGTTCATGTGATGTTGGTGGACCCTAATCTTACGGCCTATTAACTTAAGTATATATAGCATAGCATGATACCTAGGTAGCATTGAACGGACGATCGACTCCTTGTGGGCCTTGATCTTCTTCGACTTTTGGGACACCCATCCATTCAAAGATGTACAGGGTATTCTCCATGACTTTAAATTCTTAGTGGCAAATGAATATCAAATCAAGAGTTTTGTGGATTATATTAGAGTGCTCTTAGTACTATAATCGAGCGCACAACAATATCATGATAAGCAAGGCTCGACATAAAGGTTGCGATCATTGTGTTTTAGCATATGCTATTTTGGTATTTCAATTCTTACACCTACTCCTTCGTTATATTTTTGTGTTAATTTTTTTAATATTTAATGGATCAAATTTTTGTAACTAGAGTTGTACACAAGTGGAGTTAGCTCCATCAGCTCCCTCGACTCGACTCGGATAAGCTTGACTCGCCTCGACTCGAAATTAGATTCAGATTGGATAAGCTTGACTCGCCTCGACTCGAAATTAGATTCGGATTGAGTCGAGTTGATTTTTGGAGCTTGAAAAAATTTTGAACCAAGTTTGAGCTTGCCCAAGCTCAACTCAACTCGGATCAAACCTCAACTTGAATCGACTCTGATGGAATTAGCTTGGTGACTTGGTTATTTTGATATTGATGTTGTGCACCAAGTGTTTGATGAAATGACTCAACGAAGTATTATTTCGAGTGCATGCATTCTCCGCGAGATCAACTAGTGGGAGGAAGGAATGGATACAAAAAAAAAAAAAAAAAAAACTTTACATTATAAGATTGTCCTCATATCTTGATTTTGATGTTGCTCACCGAGTGTTTGATGAAATACATGTAAAGTGTTGTTACTGCTTTGTATTTTATAAGAAATTGAAGATGCATTATATGTGTTTAAGAAAATATCGCTCATGCTTGAACTAGCCTGAGTGGTTGACCGAACTAAGTCGAGCTAGCTAGACAAGCTCGAGGACTGAGCCGAGACGAGCCGAGCCGAGTTCGAGCTGGGGTTAGCTACTGGCCGAACCGAGACAAGCTGTGCCAAGCTCGACTCAGTTCGACTCATGTACAACTCTATTTGTAACTAATTCAAACAAGTCTAATTTGCATTAGGAGTCTTGGATATAGATGTTGCTCTCTGGATTGACCCACTCTTTACATTGTCCAATACGACATTTGCAAAAAATAAGACATTGCATAATCATTAAAAGCTGTCAAATTGCTTGTTTTTTATGTTTTTAGAGATGACTATTGTAAAGAATATCAGGAGCTCAGTAATTGACTATTACAAAGAAATCAGGAACTCAATAGACGTGCAAAGAAATCGCGAACTCAATAAATGATTTCTCCCATATAATGACGTATCTGAAAAATGTAAAAGAACATTTCCATTCTATTGAAAAATCTTTGATGGGTACCTTAATTACCTGACTTATCACCATGAAAAATGATGGGCCCATGTAATTGACTATCACATTTTGAAAATGACAGATCTTGTTACCAATTAAAAGCACTCGACATAAGTGTAAGTGATAAATTCATGATTTAATTCATCACAATCTCCTTTTCTCACAATTTAATCCATTTAAGATTTATTATAACACATATAAAAATAATCTACCCTTAATTAGTTGGCCAACATTTTCATGCAAGAAAAGAGTATATTCAAGTAGGAAGGGCAAGTATTTTTACATATGGCATCAGAGATTCCATGAAGCACCATAAATGAAAGGGCTATCACGAAATAAAGTTTTTCCATTTATTAATGACCTTTTTACCTAAAAATGAAACAATAAAAGAAGTGACAGAAAGACTCAAGGTGTCACTTTTGTAAAAGGAGTAGACAAATAAAGAGGAATTGTCGAAAAAGCAAGGAGCTGTTCAAAATGAAAAATTAAAATTTTACTTTTGCATGTTTTAAAATCAATCTTGCTAGTGTACTCAATACTTTGTGGATTGACTCTAGTATAAAGGTATATGTTTTTAAATCCATATAAATATTTCTATTGACTTGAAGCATATGTAAATTTGAGCATACCATCCAGAAGGAAAATTAGATTAAGTGAAAGTAGAAATAGTAGGGACTTAATGATTAGTTTGGAACACCGTGCATCATTTAGATTTAATTTAAACATTTTATATTTCAACCATTTCATGCAATTTACTTTATATTCATAAACTTAATACATAAGATTCTACTTCTAAATGTAATAATTGTAAATTTAATTTATTTAAGTATGGTCAATATATTAGTTTTGGTGATATGTAGGATGGCTTATATAAACTAAATCTAGATGTCCAATTTGCTCAAACTCTACTATCCTTTCAAGTGAATTATGAAGTGGAATCTTGCATGTAAAGTGTTACCAATGTTATAATATATGAAAGGGAGTATGTCATCTGTGAATATAGGATCTTGGGTGGATCGTGCTTACATCGATGGTGATATTTTGGTAAATGTTTATGGGGTATGAATGTAAAGATGTTATATTTGACTGGAGTTGTCACTAGACAATTAATTCGATTCCACAGTCAGCTAGAATTTGTTGAAACATTAGAATATAAAATATGAGGATTCCTCACCCTAAAATGACTCATTGATCTGTGGTTAGAGATTTTGAGTATGGAACAACTGTTACGAAGAGGGAATGTGTTAGGCACCAACTCTACCTGTACAAATGTACGATATCTACTTCACAAGATATCTCAAACTTTTGATAATTGGATTAGTTCTTCTACACTAATGATGTAAGGGTATATGTAATGTTGTGTTAAATGTAATGCCAATGACAAGCTATAGTTTTTGTTAGATAAATTCACCTTCACTACCCACTTGTTGAAGCAAGAAACCAATCATTTCAGTTTCTGATGAATAAGATCCGATTAACCCGCCAAGTCACAAAGCATACATTTGAACTAATCGGGTGCAGATTATTATACAATACAAAGTTGATGGATGAGATAAGCAAGAGAGTTGAGAAGGAAAAGAGTGTTGCACAATGTTAATGTAAGGATTAATGAAACTGATCTCAGGAGTTGGAAGGTTGGATGGATGGTAATGTTGCAAGGATTTGATTGAGTGGCTTGGATCTAGACCTGGATTGCTCAAAAAGCTATGGATCTAACTAGATTAGGTTAAACCTGGGTTGGACTCTCTTCTGCTACTCTTTCCTCTCCTTGGTAGAGAGATGTAATTGCTAGGCTAAGGGTGGCTTCCTGGAGGAAGAGGTTTAGGTGATGTGCATGATTATGAGATACTTGAAATAAGAAGGGGAATGAGCTATTTATAGTCTCCGTGTTCGGTTTTCTATAATTCTTGTAAAGTATATGGTTACAAAAGGGTTAGATTATCTAGATTTAAGATTGCCACATGACAAGAATTCAAGGGTTGGATTGGATGGCACAGATTGTAATTTCAGCTAAGGGAGGAGGGTATCAAAGTCGGTTCCCAGTGGCACACCATTGGAGGTTGCAAAGGGAAAGAATGCACATGTATAAGACTCTTACCAAGGCAAGAGACCTGCCACATGGCTGACAGCTCTAAGGATTTGCCAATGCCAAGCGAGATCTTCTGCTTTGGCAGGGAGGCTCCACTACACATTTGGAAGCTCTGCTTTAAGAGGTGTCGTGCTGTTGTTTGACTCTGTACTCCAAATGGACTTTAGGCTTGGTCTTGAATCAGGTTTGTTTTAGGGTTGGGCTTGACTAAGTGAGTTGACTAGATTGTTGGATCGGGTAAGCTTGACCAGGTGAGTTGACTTGGTGAGTCGACTCAACGAGTTGGCTCGGGTTTTGACAAGATCTCGACTGAGTTGAGTTGAGCTGGGATTCCTAGAGTGTAGGCATTTAGGATTTGAGATTTAGATTAGGGTTTGGATTAGGTTTAGGATTCCTGACGCAGTGATGAATGTGATAAGGATAACTACTCCGAATCCACGGAGCTTCTCTGCACTCCTCACAGAGACTTCTCGAATCCACAAGGAAAGAAAGCAGAAAATAGAAATAAATTCTAAGAAATTCAAAATTGATTAATTGATTACTAAAAACGAGTTCACAACCCTTTAAATAGGGGTACCAAGCAATGGGAAAGAAATCAGAATCAAACTACAACTAAAACTCCTAGAATCCGCGACTTACTATAAATAGTAAACTTACTATTTATAGACGGTTGTGATGTCTACTAGTGCGCAAGGTTTTCGGCCAAAAATAGTAAGCGTCTTATTTGGCTTCACCAAACCGTTCTCCTAATTATTCTAAGCTCTTTTCACGTTGGGCGCAACTCCTAAAGCTCGACGGATGAAGAGTTATAATAAAACTAAAACTTACTATTTATAGTAAAAACGAAATTAAAATAGGGAAACAACCGTCGATCCAGGGGTTTTTAGCAATTCCGATCTGCTCAACCCGGCATAGCAGGGTTGGTTGGCTAAAGTAGCTCGTTCTACCCCAAAATCATATATTTTACATCAGCTAACTCATTCCAGATTGCGAGATATGCTCGATCTAAGGTCCGACGGTCCGGATCACTTCTATCGTCGACCAAGCCTTTTCTAATCCATCTTGGCTATGAAAATGTCCGCCGCTCTACATCAATTCTTATCCAACTTGATTAGCTTGTCGACCTGAGGTGAAGTATCTATAGGTAAGTATATTAGTTTTGATGATTTATAGGATGGTTTATATAAACTAAATCTAGATATTTAATTGGTTCAAATTTTACTAACCCTTCAAGTGAATTATGAAGTAAAGTTTAGCATGCAAAGGATTACCATTGTTATAATATATGAAAAGGAGTATGTCATTGTTAATATACACGGCCTTGATCATAACAAATATTTTCATTGGTTTCAACGAAATAAAGTTGTGATTGTGATGTTTTTCCAATGGTACACATGTAAAGATTCCTTCGAATGTTAATACCATAAGAGTCATTTTCAAAATTATTTTTAAAAAAAAATTGAGTTTTTTCTTAATAAAAATTATTTAACATATGTACTAAGCGAAATAACATTAGTGTATTTTTCTTACAATGGCCCACTTGCATGTGCATACAACTACTTTAGCCTTAAAGTTCTTATTTTGACAAAAAATGATATCTAAGTTTTAAGGCTCAATCATTGAAGAAAGTTTCATATTTATAACAAGCTAATATATTTAAGGAATGAGAGTTTCCGTAGGACACATGAAGCAATGATCAAAGCCGTTCATCGTCAAGTTTCACGCTTAAAGGAGTGTGCTGCATCGTTGGATCAACATAGTTCAAAGGCATATGGCTAATCTTCTAGTTCATGGTTTTTGTGCTATATCTTTGATTGTGTGAAATCATGATCTAGAATCGTGACCGTGGATCCAATTCCATGGAAATTAACATTCTTTTATCCAGCCGTCTGGTTTTTTCGTCCATGTGCAATTTAATTGATGAATTTGTTGAAAATCGGTGGTTTTAAAATAATAAAAATTTAAATTCAAATTTTTCAAAATTTCAAGATTTTTCCGCCAAAATACTTTTTGAATTTTTTGAATTAAAAAGTGCTGTGTGTGCTTTGTCCTACATCGGAAATGCAAAAGATAGTTTTGTGGTTTATATGAGATGTTGAGAAAGGTATTCTTACTTTGAGCTTTTTGGAGGAAATGAAATAAGGATTGCGAAGCACTGAAACACACGCACACACGCTCGCGCTTGGGCTCGAGCTCGAGCACGGGCAGTGAGGCAGTGTGGTTGTAGTGGCACTAGATGGCGCACTTGAATCAGATAAGGCTTTTCTTATCCTGGAAGCAATTCGCTTGAAACTCATCAGCAATTGATAAGGGGGCGAATCACGCTTTAAGACAACGTATTTTATACGTGATTCATCCTAATGAAATTGTTCTTTTCAATTATTTATTTTTATATTTTCGTTGTATCGAATCAAATTTACTAACAATTATAGTGGGGTTTTAAGGGCACATTTTGTTATTAATGTGTCTGCTAGGATGAATGGCTTAGATCTTGCACAACTGGGCTAACTTGTATGATACAAGGAGGTCCGAAGGAGGTTTGCTAATTCCATGCTTGTTAAAGCCGTACACATCCAGAGCAGGTAACCCAGGGGCGGCTCTAAGGGGTAGACAGGTGAGGCAATCGGAAGTGGATTGCGTACCATTGGTGAGTAAACTTTGTGGGTCCACAGTTGTTTATTTATTTTATCCACTCCGTTCATACATGTTAACAGATAATTTTAGAGCTTGAGGTAAAAAAAAAAAAAAAATGAAGCATATACAAAGCTCAAGTGGACCACACCATAGGAAACAGTGTAACTGAACCTCTACCACTGAAAAATTCTTTTTGGCTACAAAAGTTTTGGATCAAAATGATGTTTGTGGTTTCTCTTCATCCATGTCTTTGTGATCTCATGAACAGGTTTGATGACAAATAAACATTACAGTGGGCCCTAGAAAGGTTTCAACGGTGGAAATCATTATTCCACACTGTTTACTATGGAATGGTCTACTTGAGCGTTGAATTTACTTCAATTTTGGGATCAACCCCTAAAATTAACAGTAAAAATGGATGGACGGTGTGGATAAAACACATACATTCACAGTGGGTCAACTTAGTTTACTCAGTACGATTAAAGCCTACTGAGTACTCAGTACGGAATCCGATTTCGAGGCAATCGCCTAAGCCCTGCTTATGAAGGCCCTATATTACAGTAAAATTTAAATTTTTTAATTACGAAGGTCTTATATTATACCAAAACTAAAATTAAGAAGAAAAAAAAAAAAAAAAAAAAAAAAAAGTTTAAAATTTTTAAAATAAAACTTATTGGAAGGCCTAGAAAATATAAATATTTAAAAATTAATTTACAAATTTGAAATTGAAAATAAAAAAGCAAATCCACCGTACTAGCCCTATTAATAATAACTCTATCATTTCTTTTCAAAATAATAGCATCATTTTCAATAAATTTTTCTCCAGAAAACCCAGGACCACAGCTACCTACTTAATTTTGAATTTATTATTAAAATTAAAAAAAAACTAAAAAGTCTTATTTTTATGACTTGCCTATGCCCCCAAAATGTTGAGCCGCCCCTGAGGCAACCGTACAAATATAGAAGACTTGTGTGAGATCTGAGCTTCCCGTATAGTTGGAAAATGATGGTTAGATTTTATTCCTTAAAATCATACAATTTCATTCTCATGGTGGTCCACAATGTACAACGTAAATTGACGGTTAACCTTTTTTTCTAGCCTTTCATATGTTTTGATATGCTGCGGCGGTGTGGAATTAAAGCGGATTGTGTCCAGCCCCGCCTGTACCATAATAGGTCCAGGCAGGGAATCTGTAGAGCGTACCGTTATGTCTGAATTTGATCTACACCGTCCATACATTTTTCGAGGGTATGAGACCAAAATCGAGGCAGATCCAAAGCTCAAGTGGACCACACCACAGGAAGCAGTGGTGAAAACGACACCCACCGTTGAAATTTTCCTAGGTGTGATTGTTATGTTTATTTCCCATCCAACCTGTTCATAAGGTCAAATAAACCTGAACGAATGTGAAAAAAAATATCAGCTTAATCCAAAACTTCTGTAGGCCCCAAAAATTTCCAACGGTCGGTTTTAATTCCTCACTATTTGGTCCAGTTGAGCTTGAAATTGACTTATTTTATGTGTTATATCTAAAAAATATTTTTTAAAATGTATGGACGGGGTGGATAATATTTATACATCATGATGGGCCCCACATAGGGGGCAGGACGCAATCCGCTTCGGTGTAGAATACCCTGCTTTTTTTCTAGAAGACCTAATGGAAAGCTCAAAGCGCAGATCGTACACATCTGTCATATCATGACACATGCGCCATTGTCTGGATCTGTACGGCTATAAAACTCAATATACGAATGGTCTACATTCAATATACAAATGGCCCACCTGATGAACGGCTCTGCTTAACTTTTGGCCCACCGAGTCCCCACAATGAATCTCCCCTAACGAACGACACAGATCATCGCGCGAATAACCTCCGCATCTCTATTTTCAAAATATCAGCTCATGGTACGAGAAATTGTTTTTGTTCCTGACTCATCTCGTGTGATTTTTGGCGCGCTTTTAATGCAGGCTACTCGATCTGGAAGCGGTATGGGTGGGGGGACCCACATTTCTCGTGAGTTTTTAATAAATCACGAGATCTCACACGCATGCGCCTCTTGGCTTCACTTTACAAGCGACCCGTGATCTCTGTCCCACCATTATCAAAACACCGTCCATCCATTCTCTTTCACACCTGTCCATTGATTCCGTTTCAGGAATTATTGGCCCATCTCGTTTGATAACGTGCAAGACTTTTTACATGTGGACCCACACATCTGTGATCCAAACCGTCGATCTAATGGACCCAAAAGTGGATGGTATTGTATGGAAGATTCCAATCAGCTGATCATTCTGTCTTGTTAAATGGGGCCCACCGTGAAGTTTTAGTGTCATCCAACCCGTCCATTAGATTCTTTGTACGTACTGTTAACATGAGAAGACTCGCCAGATTCACGGTTTGGATTCCACATATACATCACGATTGCGCCCCACAAATGCATTTTAACCATGATTTACAAAATAAATAAATACTCCTGCAGAGTATTGCCATCCATAGACGTCCACATAGCCACTGGACACGTGTCACAAGCCGTATGCATGTACATCAACTAACACCGTCCAAAAATAGGGCCAAAATCAGATTGGTAGGAAAAGATAAATACAGGTCAATAGAAGTTTGTTGGATTTAGAACCGTGACCTTTTTTTATTTCAACCATCTATTTGATGGCCCCTAAATTGGACGGTTAGGATCATCCGTTGCCTGATATGAGTTATGACTTGTCCAAAAATAGGATCCACGGTTTGGGTTGATCGAGGACGTGTACACTAGCTATTTGCGTAGATGGTTGAAATAATAGGAAGGGTCGCTCCATCTGCCCCACCACGTGGGTCGTCCAGACCATCAATCCAGATTTTGACTCGTGTATGGTCGTTGAGGTGCTCGAAGCAATGGAACTTTTTTCTTATGGACAATCATCGATGGGACCCCTGATTAACGGTTTAGATCATCACATGGTAGGGGCAGAAGGAGTAAGCGTCATAAGTGAGCCTCATTAGTCAACGACGATATCGCTTGACCGTACATGTCTCGTATCTTGCATATGCGTGCACGTGAGCAGTATTAATGAAAAGCTAAGACTCTGTAGTCAAAACGGTGGTGACTCTTCAAACGTACACATGTCATATCTCTATGGTAATCCAGACCGTTGAAATAACTGAACTAACTGTGGATAGGGCAGATTTTTTTTTATTAATGTATAAAATACCCGTGTATTTTTTTTTCTTGGAATTTAAACTGCTAACTATTTTATTTTTACCCATTCATTTGATAGCCACTAATTGGATGGTCAAGATTACTTGATGAGTGCGATTTTACATATTGTTCCATCCCCAATGGGACCCAAATTTGCATGGTCGTGATATCTGTAAATCAGCGCCACATGTGAGGAGAATACGCCACCTTAATTTTCAAAATGGTGCAAAACTCAAATGGGAATCTAGGCCGTCCATTAGGATGGGACGCGGATGGCCTGTACAGCTGCAGGAAGATCCCTGCGGCCCTGAGCTCTGTTGAGCCGACCGTGATGTATGTGTCATACCTACGCCTAGACTGTCACGGGCCGGGCCTGAGGTTGGCCTTTGCCCCTATTTTGAACTGTTTCAGGCCGGGTCGTTAGGCCGGGCCTACACAAAATCCTGATTTTGCAAGCCCGACGGGCCCATTTCTCCCCGGCCTCACCCAACTAATGCGCATTCACACGCGCCTCATCTTTTGTTAGAATGGGCGTATTTTTGTTTCCTTGGTTGTATAATATTTCAGGGGTGCAATTTGGATGCGTGGGATATGCTTTTAATATTAGAGTCGTCACTAGCCAATGAAGTCATTGAATCTACGATTTACTAGAAATAGCAAAATAATTTAGGGGTTGGAGAATCACAAATTATTTAACTTAGGTAACTTCTATAGTTAAACTGCGACCGTTAGTTTTGAATAAGGGTCACGGTGATGGATGATGAAGGGGTTAGGCATCTTTTGTAACGTCTCATAAATTTTCTATACTCGATACACGAGTGTCATTAACAAAAAATAGTACCAATTTCAATTACTTACCATATTTAGCATAGAATCGACACATTAGGGCAATTAGCGCTTAATCAACATTTTCATTAATTGCAAATAGTTCATGTTATGAACTTGGGTAATTCAAACATCGCTGCTCGCATACAAGAAATCTCATTATTTTATTTATTCTAAAATGTCCAAATTAACTAAACAAGTTCTAAACCGCTCATTAAGGGTTCCCTGAGACGAACTGCTAAACTAGAAAATATAAAAAGATATTCGTCTTAATGGCCATGAAGTCTATCATGAGACGAACAACCAAGATCGTGCCTCGAATCATTTAACTTAGGCCCACAAGTGAGTGCATGAGATGTGTGAGTCTTCTTAAAAATAACAAAATTTTAAATTATATGTATCTGAATTGTGGAACATTCCTATAATCACGATCCTAATCGATGATTGGTAGCCATTGAACTGACTCTTAATCATATCTGTTGATTATTGTATCCGAATTGTGGAACAATTGTATCTTTACGAAGACCATCACTAGGGACAACTATCATATGGCATGGATCAACCCGTACACACCCTAGTGAACTCCAAAAGATAGAATCAACCCCTCATTAGGTTATAATACCAATTATCTAGTCTTTAGGGCCAAAGAAATCACTTATAACACTAGAAACACCTAGATTTGGATAGTTCATCCCTTTCATACGAAGAAGAGAGAGAGAGAGAGAGAGAGAGAGAGAGAGAGAGAGAGAGAGAGAGTGTGTGTGTGCGTGCGTGTGTGTGTGTGTGTGTGTGTGTGTGAAGGTTCCTGGTGTTGTTCTTGCCAAGTTCTCTTCAATCAAACCTTAGTTACTTCTTAAACCTTTGTTGAATCTACATCCTCTTAAAATCGGAGGTAAGATTTTCATCCACCCTTTCAATTTATATTGAGTCAACATCAGATTCTTATTTCCAAATAAGTTTATTTTAATTTTGGTTAGGATTCGGTCTTTTCTCCCAAAAATCTTAACACAAAATATTATTAGATTCTGTATGACCCGTCTAAGGTGTGGACCATTCCTTATAGGTTTCCTTGTATTAACTATTGATAGTCTCAGTTAATGATTTTATATTTTTATTAAAGATTTCATATGCTATATATACATGCTTGAATTGTTTTATTATTGCAACCCTGATATTATTTGTTGTTGGTTTATAATGTGTTCAATAAAATACTTGAATAACACGAAATTCTTAATATTAGAGCTTTTTTATGCCGTTTGTTAAGTGGAGTTAATATAGATTGGATCGTATTGTTATAAATCAAGTTATACTGATTCGTACAAGGGTTCAATTAATATACCCTGAAGTAGTATTAAATTGCTTTGAGTTTATGATTACGAGTTTGATGATCCTAGTTATTATTATTGTAGTGTATCAAGCTCTGCAAACTATTCAGGTAAGTGAATGGCCCACCATGGGTCAACTACTTCAGGTTTATATGGTCAACCGAGGTTGAACAAAGAAGACTAACAATAGGTGGAACTACGCGGAATGCTTTATACCTAATGTCAATTTTATTGGAGTTCTCCATAGTCAATTGAATTAGTCTAATGGTAACGTCCTGGATTTTCACTGTTTTGGATTTCCAAAAATCCTTGAAAATTTTTTTTATTAATTAACTTATAATATCACTTAATAACCATTAGCACTCAATGTTAGTTTATACAAGGGTGAAACTAGTAAAGAACCGCACAAGTCCGATTAATCAACCGTAGGAAGCCAACGAATCCGCCCGATCACTTGAACATCAAGTTTAGCCCCATGATTTACTCACGTAGGGCCCGAATCTAACCAACTCATCGCTAACTAATCAAGACAATCATGACTAAATTAAAGATCTAATCGAAGCCGAGTCAGATAAGGCTGGATCTTGACTAATAGACCAAATCAACTCCGTTACTCTTTTAGCCTAAAACCGATGGTTTAGAGTAATCATAACCAAATTTTCACTTTCACTAGTTATAAATAGGCCACAATATGAATATAGTTAATCCAAACCCTGATCATTGCCCACGAGAAATCTCACTACCAAATTCATTCCAGAAGTGCCCCGATTTTCCGAACAAACTCTAGACCGCTCATTGATGGGCCACTAGTCCTAAAATTATAGAGTAATGTCCGTCTTACTGGGCTCGACATCCATCGCAAGAGTCGGACCTAGGTACTATCTAGAATCGCTCAACTTGAGTCAAAAGGACGAGTGCATAAGAAGTGCAAATACCCTAAAGGAATAAGCTGAAACTTAAGTGAATTGGCTCATCCACTCCTATACAAAGTTGAGGATTGTGGACCGTCGGTTTATAACCAAACTTCACATGTGGAGTAAGGATATTTCTCTGGTCATATTCGTATAACCACGGCCCCGATCGACCATCGGTGACCGTTGAACAGACTTCTAGTCATATCTGTCGATCGGCGCATCCAAATGGCAGGCCAATCATGTCCATACATAGATCATCATTAGGACTAACTATCCTACGATGTATATCAATATGTACACCCCATAGTGGACCTCAGAGGCTAAAAAAACCCTCGCATAAGACTAGTATAATAAAAACCCAACACTTGGGGTCATTTGCACCAAATCTGGCATTATAAAAGGGACTTCCTTGGGCACCCCCTCTCCCCATACAAATTTGCCCTAGGTGGAACAAAGGGAGATGAGAGAAAAAGGAAAAGGAAGAGAGGAAGAAGAGAGTGAAGGAGGGTGTTGTTGGTAGAGCCAAGGAAACTTGGAACCTTAGTAAATCTCATTCCTTTCTCCCACATCCACAACTCCAAGCTCCATTTCTAACCGATTGGGGAGGTAAGCACCCATCTTTTTGTAAATCTTTTGTGTTGAGTTAGGATTTGCATGTAACCCTAACATTCAAGTTCATTTGACTCAGGATCTCTACGAATCCACCCGTGAGCTTGGCAACCCTAGATTGTTTCTTAGAGCTCTTAACGACTCATAGGTGCGGACTATTAACCTTAGGTGGCCTAACACTAATTATATTATGAGTCTAATGATTTTGTTTGTTTGGATGATACATTTGGAGAATCTAGGAAAAAACCTAAGAATTATTGGGTTGTTTAGAATTATAGGGAATTGTATGTCTTGTTGGTTTTCTCATATGATGTTGTTCTTGCCTCTCACATGATTTGGTACGAATTGATGATCTCATGTTTATGTCTTGTTTGGTTTTTTCCACATGATGTTGCCCTATAGCATGTATGTCTTATTAATCCTTGTGCAAATTGGTTCTATAAGATATAGGAAGTGCTTAACTTCCTCACCAACCCACACACACACATGCACCTTTATTCATGATATTGTTAGCCTCTCTTGCTAAAAGATTCTGAATTGTATGTTGAGGAGTATGAGAACTTGATGTTGTTTATGCTAGTTGATAATCTTGTTAGATGACATGTTACGAATCACCACCCAAACCTTGGGGTTGGTCAGGAATACGAGAAGAGCGAAGGCAGCTCCGTTGGTAGGACCGTCTTGAGGCTGAACCCATGGATTTGGGCGAGTGCGTGTGGGCGACAATAGTTAAACTACATGGGTCGCTCATACCCAACGTCGTTCCACCACGTACTTACCTGAACTCATGCGGTTTAGTCTACTGGTTGACCAACCTTGTTTTGTTAACCCCGTTCGCTCATATATGTATGGAACCTGGCACACCCTACAACCGTTGTAACCCATCGATAACCACCTGAAGCCGATCCACCATCTTGTGGGCCGGGCATGGTGAAATAGGACACTGTGTTCAAACTATCGGCCTACGCTGAGGTGACGAACCTCCCCATAGTGACCGCGAGCGATCCCAGTTCTCAACACTCCCCATGTGCTTAAAGTCGGGGATGGGGAACCCGACGGGATCAAGGATCGCGGTGCCCTGGCTTCGCGCGTTGAGGGGCCTTGGCATCACAACTAGTTGATGCATTAATATGTGGGGTGTATTAGATTCCCCAGCCTGCTGGATGAATGGACTTATAAGTAAGAACTCGACTAACACGATCACATTGCATCACACTAGTTAGGGTGGCGACTCGGCAGTCGAGGTCGCTCTGAGTGAGTGTTGGTCATATGCAATCGTTAGATCGATGGAGTCGCTCGAGGGAGTGTTGTGACGAGGGCATGCATCATATCATCCGTCATGCATGCGCATTAATAAGATTAGTTAGGTATTTATGAATGATTGCTTTTCATTAAATTCATAATATAACTGATGCTTGTTACGACTTAAGACTAATAGCACCCACTGAGTTGATCACTCACTCCCAATCTGGGATAGTGTTTTAAAACACCAACCAGACTCTCCCGTAGCTGTAGGTGACGAGGAGTACGAGGAGCCCGGCGACACGAGCTTAGACAAGGAGGACGAGATGTCCTACTTTCAGTTGATGGGCGGCTCCCCATCGACTTGACAGGCAGGATTTATATCGCTCAGTTGTGGACTTAGCTTTATTCTTTTTGGATATACCATTCTTTTGTGGTTTTGTTGGGCAATGCCTTGTGTGACCCATTTATATTTTTGGACCTGTATATATATTTGATCTCCTTCATTTCAGTATACTAGTTGTGGTTGTGCTTCATGTTTCAAGAAATTCCATACTGCGCATCTAAACCTGATTAAACGCAAATTCCATACTACTCCCCGTGCCACCAGCCAATGCTGGTAGTCGGTGTTATGTGGACCCCACTGTGATGTATTTATTTCATCCATGTCGTCCATCTATTTTTCTAGATCATTTTATGGTAATAAAAATATGAGCTAAAGGCAAAACAAAGTGTGACCGACGTGATGGACGGTGCAGATCTCACACACACTCAATCTTTCCATCCACATCAGCAAAATCCATACCACTATACTCGTACGCCAACACACGTGCAGCTCACAACTATCTTTATGTTGCTTTTTAAAAAAATAGGTGGACCCATCTCACCTGGAAAAAGGCGCGCGTCCACCAGACTCCCGCTCTCTCTCAGATCTCGTACACGCACTGACGCTCCTCGAGCTCTGAGTTATATGAACGGTTCAAACGAGATCAAAGTTTTATGGCCCCACAGTGATGTATTTATTATATCTACACCATTCATCTATTTTTAGAGATCATTTTAGAATATTATCCAAAAAAATGAATTATGTACAAAGATCATCTAGACCACACCATAAATAGCAGCGAAGATAATGATTTTCACCGTTAAACAATTTGTAGGGCCTACCATAACGTTTATTTTCCATCATAAGGTCACAAAGACCTGAATGAAGAGGAAAAACAAATTTCATATTGATCCAAAACTTCTGTGAACCCAAAAAGGGTTTCAATGGTAAACATTCAATCCCCCACCACTTTCCGTAGTGTGGTCCACTTAATAGTTAAATCTGTCTTATTTTTTGTCTCAAGCCTTAATACAATATTGCCTAATGGATGGACAGTTTGGATATAACACATACCTCGTGATGAGACCCACAAAACTTGTTAACATTACACCAGCCAATCCGCTTCCGTCTAACGTACTGTCAAGACGACAACCTGTAAATAGCTTTATGCCAATACCTGCTACGACTATCTCTCTTTCTCTCTTCTGTATACAACTATATACCATTTCTCGATGTATATCTCTCTCCACCAGAGAAATCCCATAAAGCTCCAGAACCCAACGACAGAAAGTGAGGAATTTGATCTACCGCAACGTATCTGGCTAGGCTTTTACTTCCTTCGTCTTCAAATGACAGGGAGAGATAGATTCTTCGTCAACAGACAGGGAAAGACAAATATTCCTTCTTCTTCAACAGACAAGGAGAGATAGATTCTTCTTCAACAGACAGAGAGAGACAGATATAAAGAGAGAGAGAGAGACAGACAGGTATAGAGAGATAGAGAGATAGAATTGACGGGCTCATGTGTATATTGGGCAGGATTTTTTGGCACCAAATGTAAAGCCTAGGCTGTCAAAGTGAAATATATATATATATACACACACACACACACACACACACACACACACACACACACACACACACACACACGGTCCGGATTGGGTCGGTCTGAATCGGATCCAATTGGATCGGGTCGATTTGGAACAGGGCCTATCTGGATTCGACTCGAAAATAATTCGAATCTGAATTACGCTACCCGATCCTAACCATCGATTCTGTTCGAAATGGGTCGGATCGGGTCTGATCGGGCTGGATCCACTGGTTGGGGTATGAAATGCCCAACTCTAATGTCACGTGTAGTTTCTGGAATCACCACCACCTTTTTAAATGCTGCAAAACCAGCATACGAGTGTCTATGTCACGTTCGTGGATCCATGAACGCATGTGAACACACATGCCCAGAGGTTCGCTCGCCCCACATGCACCCTCCCCTCACATGCACTGTTGCATGCACCACGCATGCCAGACTGGCATGAGCTTGGGGCATCTGTTAAGTACCTGACGTGGCCCACTATAAAGTTGACCATGAGAAAAAACAGGTGGTCTATTTTGTCCCAAAAAAAAATGGACGGTTTAAATAAAACTGGGAAAGGTCCACATTGAACTTGCTCGTGTAGGCCACTTGATGATCGGACCGTCCATCCTGCTGCGTACGTTGATCTTCCCAATGTGGGCCATTTGGATGTCCCACTGATTTGCCAGGTTGGCACGTGTGGTGCGTGTAAAGGTAGACGCAGGACTACCAAATGTCGAGATAGTGTGGGAGAGCAATTGCACACCGTACACACATGGACACACGTGGATGGGCTCCTCCATGTCCCAACAAAGGCATACAGTCTTCCGGCTTGAATGATGAGAACATAGGGATCCCACCTTTACCTGTGAAAGATGTGGGCCCCACTAGGACAACAGCCTCTTCATATTTCTGGACGCGGCCGTTTGCACACTGACGCTGCAGTCGGTGTTCTGTGGGGCCCACCATGATGTATGTGTTTTATCTGCACCGTCCATCAATTCTTTTCAGATAATTTTATGGCAGGAGCCTAAAAATAAGGTAGATCCAAATGTCAGGTGGACCACACCGCATGAAACAGTGGTGATTGAACATCCACCATTAAAATTTTTTGTGGGCCACGAACGTTTTGGATCAAGCTGAAATTTATCTTTTCCGTTTATCCAATTCTTTTTTATTTAGATGGAAAATAAATATTACATTGGGCCCTTGGAAGTTTTTAATGGTGAACGTTCAATGACCGCTGTTTTCCTGTGGTGTGGCACAAATGAGATTTGGATCTTCCTCATTCTTAGGCTCATGATCTAAAATGATATGTCAAAATGGATAAACGGCGTGGATAAAAACCATACATCATGGTGGGGCCCACAGAGCAGGGACCAGTTGCGAGGTACGAAACTACTGGCAGCGTCAGTAGGCAATCCGCGTGCCTTGTTTTCACCATCAAACTCCGTGAATCCTAATATTAATATAATTTGGTTCATTTTCAGTAAGTCGCGACTTTTGCTCACCAGCATGCATCTCCACGTGGGACCCACATGTAGACATTATCGGGTGATCAGAGACGTCCATCTTCTGTGCATCACCATGGTCCAAAACTCAGGTCAGCAGATGGTTCCAACAGTAGTTTGGGATTGGTGATTTTGGAGCAATGAAAAGTTGCAATGGTTTCAGAAATAGTGAATGCTGGAATGTGGACCACCACATTAGTGCCCAGAAAATGGAGGGTTCTGATCATCTGATGTATTTCTTTGTGTGGGCCCCAATGGCCCATGTAGCCGCCTCTGTTAACTAAACTCCAAAACCTCTATTTGATTATTAAAGTAATGTGGTGTTTGACTATTAAAAACATTCATTTTGGAATAGAAATGGCACGTTTGGAGAGGGGGATATATTTATTTAAATAGCATATCCTTGGTAGAGTGAATCAAGCGACTTGATTTGTTTTATCACCGCATGTTTCGCGACTGTGGGGTCCACATTCAGAGACTTCAGATTCGGTAGTGACCCGGTCGATATTGTCGGCGTTGTGGGCCCCACCAGATGTATGTGTTTTATCCATGCCGTCCATCTATTTTGCTAGCTCATTTTAGGAAATTAGCCCAAAAATGAGGGGTGGACCACAACATAGGAAATAGTGGTGATTGAACGCCCACCATTAAAACCCTCTTGGGGGCCACAAAATGGATGGACGGCTTGGATAAAACACCTACATTATGGTGGAGCCCACAGAATTGACCAGTACCTGGGACTTTTAGATGATCAAAACCGTTCATGATTTTTAGATTCTTGTCCTATTGTAGTTTTTCAAAACAGATGGACAGAATGGATTTGTCATGGACATCTCTCTGGTCTCCACATAGCGCTGGGCCCCATAGACCCGAAAACTCGATTCGACTCGGGTTTTTATTCCTGTTGGCCACCCTTTTTTATTACCAAAATGCCCCTGAATGAGCGGTTGACTGGTTCGAGTCATATCGAGTTGGCCGAGTTGACTCGATAAGTCTTGCCGAGTTCAGACTCAGTCAAGCTCATGGCCGACTTGCCAAGCTGACTCGGCAAGTCCTGTCGAGTTCAGACCCAGTGAAGCTCGTGGCTGTGTTTCTCAGAGACAGCTTGATATCTCATTAAGTTGAGTTGATTCGGCTGAGTTTTGAGTCACATGTGCAGCTGAATATAGCCATTGCAATCGTTACTTAGATTGTTTTAGGGTATTATTAATGTGCCATGTATACAGTGCATTAGTACCATAGTAATGCCTTTGTTACCCTTAGACTCTCTTACATTTAAAAAGAAACCTAAAAGGCATTTCATTTGAATTACATATGAATCACATCATTTTGTTAAGATTTCAAAACACATCAAAATTATATATTTAAAATACCTATGATTTTATTTACCTTCAAATCTAAGATTGGCAAATGCAGAAAGTTGCTAATTGGATTTAAAATGTACTCATTTACCGCCAAATCCAAGGTGCCAAACAACCCTTTATCATCCACATGTTTCCGTGGCAAAAATAATAAAGCATACAAGCTTGTAAAATAATCATGCAAATGTGAGTAAAATCAATCCCAAAATAATACTAAATGTATTGGCATTTGATTAATCATTCATTTATTTCATTTGATAGCAGTATAATAGTAAAGATGACACAATTATTTTACATTATTAAAAAAACAAAAAAAAAAAAAGTATAAAACAAACAAGCATTAATACTAGACTTTTTATTGAATAGGATCCAGGGTTGAAAAATAAAATAGAAACATAATAGTAAGCCTACATGCTCCTAATTGTAAATGATATGTTAAATTAGCAAAAATCTCTAATACTTTCCCTTGTCAATCTTGTATATCTTGTCAACAATAAATATTCTTTCACTGAGATATAGGTACGACACCATTCTTTTTTCTTTTTTCTTTTTTAAATAATTGTTGTATTTTCTTTAAAGAAGATTTAAAGACCATGATAGTTATCACATGCATAAAAGCCACCTTACCAAACCGCCCCATCCCCTCCATTGTCATGTCAGAATCTTAGATAATTTTAATAATCCATTGATTCTTTGTTAACTATGTTAAACCTACATCAAAATTTGATAATTTGAGAAAAAGTAGTGTGGGAGTAAGCAAATTACCAATCTTTTTCCCGCATTCTCAGGTAATAGTTCAATGTCATCTCACAACATCTCTTTCCCAAATGAAATGATGCTGCACTTTAATTCATTTCATTTTTTGTATGAAGCACTGAATTCTTTGCCACTTTTATAGCATAGCCTTCTATAGAGCCTATGAAGGCTAAACCATATGTTTTCTTTCCCTAAATTAGTCCATTCACAAGTTCAACCTTATCCATATCATAATTTCATTTTTGTACTAAACACTGAATTCTTTGCCACCTGTATAGCATAGCCTACTATATAGCTTATGAAGACAACACCATATGTTTTCTTTCCCTAAATTAGTCAATTCACAAGTTCCACATTATCCATGTCATAGAATTCACAAGTTCGACATTATCCATGTTCGGAACCCATAGGTTGTGAAATCCCACTACAGCGTGTGTGGGTGTGTGGCGGGTGCGTGTGTAAAATAAATAATAAAAAAAATTCAAAAAGATACATTTGCATACTTTGACTTTTCATTTTTACCAAAACGTTCCTCTAACTCTAGAGAAGAAAGATGAAAAATCAAAATTACTCGAGAAATTTATGTAGAACTGAAAACGGTGGGTAACAAAATTACGCTCCGAAAAACTAGAAGCTATGCTGGCCCTAGCTTCTTGTGTTATGAAATACAGGACCTGCTAATGACATGCATTAGCTACAAAATCAACATTTACATGGACCTATACTAACCGGATAGACCCTAATAAAGCTAGCTAACAAGCATACCTTTTAGTACATTTTTTTACATTAAACTTTTACCATGAGAGCAAGACTCATCTTAGAACCAATGTTAAATTTCATTATCCTTTGAATATATTATAAAATAATTTTAAAATTTTAAGGGTTAAAGTAGAGATTTTCTGAACAATTTATAGCAAAATTCAGAATTTCAATTCCATGCTTCTAAAAGAGCCCTTATTATTTGTAGGAGTTATTAGGGGTGTACATCGAGTCAAGCTGGCCTCAGTTCGACTCGGCTCGGCCATTGGCTGACTTCGGCTCGGCTCGGCCCTTGAGCCTGACTGGCCAGCTCGAATCGGTTCGATCAGCAGCTCAGGCCGAGTTCGAGCCAAGTTCGCCATTTCCACAGACACCTGGACTGTAACTTCAAAATTCCACTGTTTTACAAACCGAGGCAATGGTTTTCCAGGTGTTTTATCAAACACCTTTTAAGCAACGTAAAAACTAAGAAAAACAAAAAGAAAAAGGATATTTGTGTCACGTACATACCTTCCTTGCCATCAGCCACATTTAGTTGAATTGAGCTTTTTCGAGTGGAGTCGAGCGAGCTAACCAATCTAGCTCGGTTGGTGTACACCCCCAGCAGTTATCAAAGAATTACAGGGATTGAAAGTCTGTGTAAACTTGTGCCATTAATTTGGCGTCTACATTGAATCGCAACCGTCCTTTGGATGGACCGCCTTTCATTGATTAGGCTAAAACATAAAGAATCAAATAGATTAATCATCCCGACCGTCCATGCAACAGTTCATAAAGAAGTAAACTGATCCAACGGTCAGGATCACTCTGACTGGTGCACAATTAAATTATAGGACATTGATTTAATGTTACAGATACTGTACACAAGCCCCAATTTTGGGGAAATATAATTTATAAAGGTTGTCTGATTAGTTGACTTACTACTCTATTGTAGAGTCTTTTTATTGTCTAGCACTATGGTGGTTCATACACATGCAGTCAGCTATTACACACCTGCAATTCAAGTAACTCAAATTGAACTGTTCAAATAGAGGGAAACTACTAACCACAAGTCCACAACCCAAAATTCAGATTGATTTGAAAATCCTAGCCTCTTATTAATGGTGCATGTGTACGTTTAATTTGGACCGTTTATTTTCCACATTAACCGTCCATAAGATGTTGGGACCCACGATTCGACAGTTTACTTTGAATTAAATTTATGCCACGTATTACACAATCTGAAAACATGTGTATGAACCATCAAATTCTGACAGAGTATGAAAAAACTCTTATCCTCTGTCATGATAGAACCCTTTGATCTTACCTACTATTGCGAGTAGTCCTATTCAGAGCAAAGCCACCTTCGTCTAACTACCAGTGAGCTTCATTAAACCCACGCGCGTGTGTGAATCAGATCATACCACCGCATGATACTGCATATAGAGGTGAGATCGTTCCATCCATATGGGGCCCACTAAGTTGATTGTTTATCTCAAAAATCAGATGGGTCATAATCCACGAATCAGATGAACGGCTTAAATTAACTTACGTAAAGCTTTAAGAGGTCTACCTGTTTCTAACATCGTGGCCCGCCTGATGAGTCGGGTCCACCTGGCACCTCTAAACCCGGCTGGCAGATGGTGTGTCTTTTATAGGCGCATGGGTATATGGAGATTGGACCCGAAACCCGAATTGGCCAAGAACGGCTTTCTTGATTTGAGTCTATCTTGCGTTTTTCAAAGGAGACTCGCTTTCAACGCCTTTCATTGATTCCTTTGGACGCGGATTGCGTGGTGACCCTAGCACCACGTAGCTTGGTAGTGTTGGGACGCGGCGGGATTTGACTAGGCCACGTGCCCAAACATGCATGCCAATCAGACCGTCCAAATGTTGGGCCAGTTAATGGATGGAGCATAGCCCAAATTCTGCAATTAAATAAAGATCCTAACCGTCTGATTTGTAGCAATGAATTCGATGGTTATGGAGAAAATGTTCGATGGTTAATGCGATTTTTAGGCTATACTCCGATCGACAATCGGACCCAATATTTGGATGGTTTGGATTGGCGAGCGTTTCTGTAACGGTGCTATGGCGTGGTTTTAAGACTCGGCGAGCCTGATACGACTTGCGAGTCGACTCAGACTCGGTAGAACCTGACCCGGTTTGATAGCACAAGCTACCTTCCCGACTCACTCCTGACTCGGCCAATACAGCCCCGACTCGACTCAAGAACGAACGAGTCGATCCGAGTCCAGAATCTATTAACTGACTAAGGATGAGTTGCTACAATATAGTGAGTGGGTCTTTTTGGGTGGGCCCCAACACGATGATTGAGGAAAACGTGATCTTTTTCTTGGTTAACCTTGCCCAATTGCAAACCTATCCTCCATAATCCCTTTTTCTATAGGCAATCTAGACCGTTAATCAAGAGTTGGTCTAACTTGCTGACCATCTGAGACATTAGATCCGACGGTTCGGATCAGCCCACCATGAGCCCACAGTACGGAATTGTCTTCACTACACATTGGAAGAAGGGAGAAACTACGCAAATTCCGGACGCGTATTTCGCAGGAAGTTCCTGCGCTAGGATGCTGGGTGGGGGCCCACCGACATGTTTTTGAGAAATCTACCCGTTCATCCGTTTGGCAAGCTTATTTTAGATTATTGGACCAAAAATGAGGTAGATCCAAAACTCAAGTGGACCACACGAGAGGAAACAGTGGAGATTGAGTGAGAACCATTGAAACATTCTTGTCGTAAGCGTCAGGCTAACTTTTTTTTTTTTTTTTTTTTTTTTTTTTAATATTCACTTCATCCCAGTGTTAATGACCTTATGAACGGTTTGGATGTCATATAAACATAAAGGCGGAGCCCAGGAAGGTTTCAACGGTGGGTATTTCTTTCCCCAAATTTTCCTCTCGTGTGGCCCACTTGAGTTTTGGATCCACCTCATTTTTGCTCGCATGTCCTAAAATGAGATCGCCAAATGGATGAACGGGGTATATTTCACACAAACATGGCAGTGGGTCCCACCCAGCATCCTTGCGCAGGAACTTGAAATCCGCGTCGGCAAATTCCTGACGTATCAAGGCCCACATAAACAAACGGCCTCAGCCGTTGATTGCAATCCACATCAGTGTGGACCCCACACACGTAGTTGCAGAATAACCTTATTCTACGGTAGTTGTAGAGGAACCGGCCTCTTTAAATAAATAAATAAAAAGAGCTTGAACTGTTTTGTAGGTGGGACATACGTCATGTATGGACAGATGAAGTCTTTTTCAGTTGTAAGAGTTGCAGATAGCTATGTAGGCAAGGACAGCTTCGTGCACTCCCCTCTCACACGTGCTGTATTGGGACATGTGTGCAAGATCCAATCCGCTCATCAGGTGGATCTCGCTCTGTGGATGCCTTTCAAAAAAAAGAAGGGGGGCTTCACTTATAAACAGATGGGTGAATGACCTTATTTTTATAGAAAACGGATCTGTAGAAAGGGGTCCATCTGATGATCGGCTTGGATCTGGTACTTGAGTCCACTTCATCACGTGCGATGGGCAGGTGTGTTTGCTGGAACACAGATGGGATTGGTGCACGTGCGTGGTAAGGGGTTTGAAGTGGGGAGCACGTGAATGTCTCTTTCGCTCGTGGAGTGCATTTAGTGGGATGCACGTGCACGGGTGATGGGTGGGGGTGGGTTGTGTTTGTGGGTCTCAGTTCCTGATTGAAGGGAACATGTTCAGCATATTTCGCTGTGATTGATCTTTTTCTTTTTTTCCTTTTTTCTTAAAAAATAAAAATAAAAATAAAAATTCTAGTGGAATCATGTTTGCTTAATTCAGGATTATTGGATATTTTTCATATCGACCGTCGAATGACCCTCTTTCATGTGGGTTCCACCAAGTAACTTTTTTTTTTTTTTGGTCTACTAGTCATTGGGTATTTTTCGTCTCAACCCTCGAGTGGGCCACTTTCATTTGGGCCCATCATAGATAGATCAGTAGGGCTGAAAGTTGAGCAGGTTCAACCCGACCGACCGTGACCGACCCGACATTGGGTTGGGCTTGGGCAGGATGTGTCGGGTTTGGTCTCGGGCTTGGGCCATACAAACGCCAACCCAATAAACTTGAGTTGGGCTGGGGTTGAGGTCTCGGGTTGCCCGACCCAACCTGAACCGGTCAATATATAAGTTTCTTATAAATTAATTATAATTGAGTGCGGATTATCTGCGTTGAATGCACAGGAAATTCCAATGCCGTCAGGTTTCATTGGTCCACCTCATTTTCGATGACTCAAGCTAACAAGATACACCGGATTTCTCTCTCTCAAATAGATTGCTTGATAAACAATACGACTTGTAAAGAAGTAGTTGTCCTATATTTTAGCTGGTTTGTTTAGAAAAAATGTGTATAAAAAATAAAACGTATATTAAAAATATAATAAACTAATGTAATAATGAAAATATTAGCATATATCTACCCGGCCAATCCGCCGAACCGATCCAACCTGCTTAGATTAGGCTTGGGTTGAGAATTCCCAACCCGAGGTTGGGTTGGGTTAGGGTTGAGATATTGGAACCTTGGGTTGGGCTAGGGTTGAGCACCAACCCGACCCAATCCACCCGACTTTCAGCCCTATAGATCAGCCACTGAATAATTGGTTGCTTAATTCAGGCCGTTGAAAATTTTTCATCTCAACTGTCAAGTGGGACTCTTTCATGTGGACCCCACAATGGTGGACCAAGCACTGGAAATCACCCTGATGGGAGCCCTTTTTTTTTTTTTTGATATTTTTCATCTCAACCGTTAATTGGGCCTCTTTCATGTGAGCCCCATCACGGATGGACCGTGAACTAGCAACTCCCTGATGGTAAGATCCTAAGCATCCAACGCTCAGCTCTTGTAAGTGGCCCAGCGGCCTTTCACCGAATCATGTCGACTGGATAGCGTTTCTCTGAGTGGAATTCAAAGAGGGTTAGATGAGTAAGTTCCCAACGATGACAAGGAGAAATATGCTACGTCTAAGCAGGATACCGTGTCTACCCAAATCTAGCCGTTTATTCATCAGGTGTGCTATACAGCCTCAAATACCATTTTCAACTAGTTGCATTACTGGCGTTTGGATATAGGCTTGCAGGCCCACTTCAAGTGAATTTTTTCAGAAACCATCCCCGGAGATATGAGCCTAAAATCTTAATGGTCTATATCATGCAGCACCCATGAAAACCCCAGGGCCCGAACCTTTACCCTTATCCAAAACTTCAATGGGAAATGATTAAAGAGAGACAAATCAAGGGAGAAAACTATTTCCTTTTGCTATAGCCTAACAAAGTTTTGGATTAGAGTGAAAGTTAGGCTTTGAGGTTTCATGGGATGCTGCATCACATGAACGGTTCAGATTTTGTGCTCATATCATGGGAGATGAGTTCCAAAATACTTTTTACTGTGTAATGCACACCTTTGCATGTATGTCATGGGCCCAAATTTTGAATTGTTTATATGATGTGGCACCCCATGAAATGCCCATGAATTAATATTCACCCTAATCTAAAATTTTGGTGGGACATAGTAAAAAGAGATGCAAATCAAGGAAGAAACTGTTTTCTTTTGCCATGGCCCATCAAAGTTTTGGACCACCTAAAAGTTAGGCCCTGAGAGTTTCATGAGATGTTGCATCATATGAACTGTTTAGATTTTAGGCTCGTAGGTATCTTAGGAGATTAGTTCTGAAAAAGTTTTCACAAGGTGAGTATTCCTCTCTCTCTATATATATATATATAACTCTGAATCCTGTTAATTTCTTCATTTTAAAAGTGAGACATGTGATGCATATTGTATATCATGCCAGCACTTTCATGGGTTGAGCTCCACACCCAATTTGTTAGGGTTTGGAGGGCATGCCTTGTTTTAAAGGAAAATTTTGTAATTTCTTATTAAGTTTTATATAAACTTTAATTCGTCTAGGATAATATACATTTTGTCCTGAGAAAGACAGAGAATTGTCATTTTATTGAAAGCTGCTTCTTTATTATTGTTTTTTTTTTTTTTCTTTTTTTTCCTTTAAACATGCCAAATTAGCATATGTAAACATATTGAAAGAAAACAATGTATGTACCATCGTTTGCATCTTCTTTTTTTCCTACTACCATTTGTTTTGATTCTCATATTGTCTTGTCGTGTGGTCAATTGCACCAAGTTGAATTTGTTGGTGTTTTTTAGAATAAAAATAAATTTTAAAAATAAAAATTATTTGTAGAAAGTAAATAAATATATTAATTATTTAAACTTTCCATAAATAGTGTGTATAGTCAGTCGGTAAGAGAAGGGGTTTTTGCTTATGCAACCAGGGTTCGAATCTCCTCGAGGACGGTGCGAAGCACCGTCCGCGCACGCGCGCGCGGCGTGGGCTGTAGGGCTGCTTGGGCGCTTTATTAGGCGCACTTAGCACTTCGCATCGTCGCAAGGAGCTAAGAAAGCCTTAGTCTTTTTGGCACTCGGTTCAATTTTTTTGGGCCATGGTACCCTGATGTTTTATTAATTTTGTTTTTATTGAGAGTAATTATGACATGATTGTACATGTGGCACCTATGCCACGTGTCGCTTATGTGGATACAGTTTTTCCTGTTGGATAACTGTTTCTGTCTGAATGGGTACAGAAATAACTGCCATAGGACAAGAGTCATGTCCTTTCATGAAAAGGCAATTATTTGCTGTGAATGGGTATGGATTTCTTGAAGAGGCTCTTTAACACCTCTTCAGGAAGAAATCCATAACCTTTCAAATGATATAAATCCTGGATAATATAATCCAGAAATATTAACTCAAAATCCTGACGATTATATCATCTTCTGTGCAATTACTCTCAATTTAATCTCTTGCTGAATTTTTTCTGAACGTCTTAAGGCATATCGGTGTTAAAACTAGAGATCTGTTCAACACTTAAATGTGCAAATTTTCGTGTTGAAAATCGGATTGAGAGTTCATTGTATCCTGAAGACAATTTGCAGATTTCCTTTGTTTGCACTTGCTGGAAATTCCAGAAAAATGGCAGCAAATCTGTCTTGAGAAATCGACTATTCAAGTCGAGCCTTGAACCTGATAGATCTGATCGATTTCTTCTATCCTTCGTTGTGAATTGCTATTACTAACATTCAAGACAGATTTTTTTATCTTTTCACAATGGAGGCAATTCATTCCATTCAAGTCATGAACCAAGACTTTGTACGACTGGATCGTTTCGACGGTCAATTCTTCTCAAGATGGCAGCAGAAGATGCTTTTCTTTCTGACAACTCTGAAGTTATCTTACATCCTAGATGATGATCTGCCTTCTCTGACCGAGCCAAAAGATGATGACTCAGAACAAGTGAAGGCAGAACGGAAGAAAAGGAAGGAGGACGATTTTCTATGCAAAGGTCATATCTTAAACGCCCTCTCTAATTCCATCTACAACTCATACCGTAAAATATCCTCTGCTAAAGATTTGTGGACAAAATTGGATCAAAAATATAAAACTGAAGAGATCAGTACTCAGAAATTTCTGATCGACAATTATGTCCACTTCAAGTTTAAAAATGATCAGCCAATTCTTTCCCAAGTAACTGAACTACAAAACTTGGTTGATGAATTGAAGATTGGTGGGGTAGATCTTCCTGAAGAATTCCTAGTCGGTGTTGTAATTGCAAAATTACCCTCATCATGGTTTGATTATAAAAAGAAATTGAAACATGATGAAAGGAAATACACTCTTGAAACGCTTCAACGACATCTTCGTATAGAAGAAGAGTCCAGAAACCGAGACAAGAAAGAAAGTGCTTCGGAAAATCATTCCAAAGCAAATATAGTAGAAGATGACAAGCCAAAAATCCAGAACTCCAAATCTATTCCCCCAAAGAAAGATACGGAGTTTAAGAAAAAAGGAAAGAAAAAGGGCAAGTGTCACTTCTGCAATAAGCCAGGACACTACATAAAGGAATGTCGACACAGGAAGAAGCAACTGAAAGCTCAGGCTAACATGACAGAAGACCAACTTGTAGCAATGGTTACTGAAGCTAACACAGTAATATCCGATGGTGGATGGTGGCTAGATACTGGTGCAACCATTCACATATCGAAGGACCGAAATATCTTCAAGACCTATGAAGGTATTGCAACTGGACAAGAAGTGAAGATGGGTAATAACGTTCGTGCGAACGTTGTTGGAAAAGGAACAGTCGAGCTTCAGTTTACATCAGGCAAAAGACTGACACTAACAAATGTCTTGCATGTACCTGACATGTCTAAAAATCTAGTGTCAGGCGATCTTCTCAATAAGAGAGGATTCAAAATAGTGATTGAGTCTGATAAGTTGGTTATCACCAAGAATGGTATGTTTGTAGGCAAAGGATATTCATGTAATGGTATGATTAAACTAAATATTAATAATAATAATGATGTTTCCGTTTATATAGTGGATTCTGTATCTTTATGGCATGCTAGACTAGGTCATGTTAATTATCATTCAATGAAAAGAATGATGATCTTAGGCCTTATACCAAATCACGAAATTCAACAAGAAGGGAAATGTGATGTGTGTGCCCATTCTAAAATAACCAGAAAACCATTTGGGACTGGCACGAGAAAATCACAACCCTTGGAATTAATTCATTCCGATATCTGTGATTTAAATAATACCTTAACTCGTGGAGGAAAAAGGTATTTTATCACATTTATCGATGACTTCACTAGATTTTCCTATGTATACTTGATAAAATTTAAAGATGAAGCCTTTGAAAAGTTCAAACTTTATAAGGCCGAAGTGGAAAATCAGTTGAACGTAAAGATTAAAGCACTCAGAAGTGATAGAGGGGGTGAGTACTCTTCTAATGAATTCAACGACTTCTGTGAATCATATGGTATAATCTATGAATTTACGGCACCTTACACACCTCAGCAAAATGGCCTAGCGGAACGCAAAAATAGGACATTAGTTGAGATGATCAACTGTATGATATTAAATTCTGGATTACCACTGAATTTGTGGGGGGAAGCATTATTAACTGCAAACCGTATTCTGAATGCTATCCCACACAAAAAATTGGATATCTCCCCATATGAATTATGGAAAAAGAAGAAACCTTATCTTCATTACTTCAAAGTGTGGGGAAGTATAGCAGAAGTCAGGATTATTGATTCTAAGAGAGTAAAGTTAGGTCCTAGAGGAATCAAGTGTGCCTTTGTAGGTTATGGGATTAATAGTCCTGTATATAGATTCCTGGTTCTAGAACAAACTTCTTTTGCTGACAAAAACATGATTATAGAGTCTAGGGATGCTATATTTTTTGAAAATACAGTATACAAAGACTATATGAATCATCATACAAAAAGGCAAGTTGATGAAAATATAATAGAACCAATGAACGAAGAGCCTAACAACTTTCATGATAAATCTAACACTCATCTAGAAGGAATTGAACCAAGGAGATCGAAAAGGGCAAGAAAAGAAACATCTTTTGGCCCAGATTTCTATATGTTCCTTGTAGAAGGGGATATAAATGGAATAAAAAAGGAGATTACTCTACCACTAAGTATTGAAAGTGATCCATCAACACTTAGTGAAGCTCTCTCATCTCCTGATGCACAGTTTTGAAGGGAAGCCATAAACGATGAAATGGATTCCATAGTCTCAAATAACACTTGGTGTTTGGCCGATCTTCCACCAGGTTCTAAGCCTATTGGATGTAAGTGGATTTTTAAAAGAAAGTTCAATCCTGATGGAACTATAAATAAGTTTAAAGCTCGATTGGTAGCCAAAGGATTTAGACAAAAGGAAGGAATCGATTTTTTCGATACATATGCTCCTGTTGCTCGAATATCTACCATCAGGACTTTAATTGCTCTTGCAGCAATTCACCACCTAGTAATCCATCAAATGGATGTTAAAACGGCATTCTTAAATGGTGATCTAGATGAGGAAGTCTATATGGAACAACCTGAAGGGTTTGTTCAACCCGGGCAAGAGAAGAAAGTGTGTAAACTAGTCAAATCTCTCTATGGGCTCAAGCAAGCTCCTAAACAATGGCATGAGAAGTTTGATCAAGTAGTACAATCTAATGGTTTTAGAGTAAACCAAGCAGATAAGTGCATATATATTAAAGGTCAAATCATTATCTGCCTATACGTAGATGATATGCTAATATTTGGACCAAATGAGGACAGTGTGAAAGAAACTAAAAAGTTTCTAAGTACCAACTTCGACATGAAGGATATGGGCAAAGCCGATGTAATATTAGGTATTAAGATTTATAATCTTAATGATGGAATGGCCTTAACACAATCTCATTACCTAGAGAAAGTGTTAAAGAAGTTTAATCATTATGATAGTAAACCGGTTTCAACTCCATTTGATCCAAGTATTAAATTGGTTAAAAATACTGGTAGATGTAAAGCACAACAAGAATATGCGAGTGTTATTGGGAGTTTAATGTATGCAATGAATTGCACTAGACCCGATATAGCATTCACAGTAGGAATGCTAAGCAGGTATACCAGTAATCCAGGACAAGTACACTGGAATGCAATTTCCAGAGTTTTAAAGTATCTAAGAGGAACCATAGACTATGGACTGCATTATAAATCATATCCCGCTGTACTTGAAGGGTACAGCGATGCAAGCTGGAATGCAGATAGCATAGAATCTAAATCTACAAGTGGCTGGATATTCACTCTTGGGGGAGGAGCAATATCATGGGCATCTAAGAAACAAACGTGCATATCTCACTCTACAATGGAAAGTGAGTTTATTGCACTTGGTGCTGCTTGTAAAGAAGGTGAATGGCTAAGATACTTATTGTTGGAAATCCCGTATTGGCCAAAACCTACTCCTGCCATATCTATCTTTTGTGATAGTCAGGCTACTCTTTGTCGTGCTATGAGTAAGACTTATAATGGTAAGTCTAGAAATGTAGGTCTAAGGCATAACTTTGTTAAAGGATTGCTAAGAGATGGAGTAATCACAGTGGAATATGTTAAATCCATCTTGAACTTAGCAGATCCCTTGACAAAAGGTTTATCAAGAGATCAAATAAGAAGAACCACTAAAGGAATGGGACTAAGATCCATAAAGATGTAACTTTCACTCTTGATGGCAACCCTACCTATGTTTTGAAATATAGGCTAGGTTCAAAGGGACAAACAAGTCAAGTATGTGACTGAAATATACACTAGAAAAATAAAATGAGTCTCATTCCTAAAAAGTCTAGTGTTTGGTTTCTGCATTTCATAAGAGGCTGAGTACTAACTCTTAATAGATCTATAAGCAGATTTTGTTGAGATGAAGCAGAATCATCTTTGATAGATCTACCTTTATGAGTAGAGAAGTGAGGCCGCTTTTGAAGAGATTGGGATCGTCTCTACAATACTCATGAAATAAGGATACGCACAAGGCCAGAAATGTGCGAACTTAAAGATCTCCAGTTATATATGAATAGATGTGTGTTATGTGTCCGGTGAGTCATATAAGGTCCTTAGTTCAAGACTAATGGGTCACTAAGTACCTGGCATAACTTTGATACGTATACACTAAAGTAAAGGTTCAAATCCAAAAGATACCTTTACTTATGCACCTATTTATACTGATATGCCATTCGTTCCGAATCTGATTTTATTTTTGAAATTGTGGGGGATTGTTGGTGTTTTTTAGAATAAAAATAAATTTTAAAAATAAAAATTATTTGTAGAAAGTAAATAAATATATTAATTATTTAAACTTTCCATAAATAGTGTGTATAGTCAGTCGGTAAGAGAAGGGGTTTTTGCTTATGCAACCAGGGTTCGAATCTCCTCGAGGACGGTGCGAAGCACCGTCCGCGCACGCGCGCGCGGCGTGGGCTGTAGGGCTGCTTGGGCGCTTTATTAGGCGCACTTAGCACTTCGCATCGTCGCAAGGAGCTAAGAAAGCCTTAGTCTTTTTGGCACTCGGTTCAATTTTTTTGGGCCATGGTACCCTGATGTTTTATTAATTTTGTTTTTATTGAGAGTAATTATGACATGATTGTACATGTGGCACCTATGCCACGTGTCGCTTATGTGGATACAGTTTTTCCTGTTGGATAACTGTTTCTGTCTGAATGGGTACAGAAATAACTGCCATAGGACAAGAGTCATGTCCTTTCATGAAAAGGCAATTATTTGCTGTGAATGGGTATGGATTTCTTGAAGAGGCTCTTTAACACCTCTTCAGGAAGAAATCCATAACCTTTCAAATGATATAAATCCTGGATAATATAATCCAGAAATATTAACTCAAAATCCTGACGATTATATCATCTTCTGTGCAATTACTCTCAATTTAATCTCTTGCTGAATTTTTTCTGAACGTCTTAAGGCATATCAGTGTTAAAACTAGAGATCTGTTCAACACTTAAATGTGCAAATTTTCGTGTTGAAAATCGGATTGAGAGTTCATTGTATCCTGAAGACAATTTGCAGATTTCCTTCGTTTGCACTTGCTGGAAATTCCAGAAAAAGGGCAGCAAATCTGTCTTGAGAAATCGACTATTCAAGTCGAGCCTTGAACCTGATAGATCTGATCGATTTCTTCTATCCTTCGTTGTGAATTGCTATTACTAACAGAATTTTCTAGTTTTTGAACCATGAAGGTCACCCCATGGACAGCCCTATCCTCAAAGGATCCACCCTCTTCTTTTGATCGATTCTAAGTGGCTATTGCAATATACAAATGAAACTTGATTTTGAAATGGGCCCACATTGGAATTTTGTATATTACGATCAAACGGTCCCAATCAGTTGAAGGGCTCGAAATTCTAGCCACCCTAGCCTATTAGTCTTAAAAATTAAAGGCCCCAGCCTAGCTTGGGCTGGGGCTCTTCTTTCTCCATTGAGGAGACGTACGGTCGAACCGTTGCTCTTTGGCTAGGGTAACCCAGTCTTAAACGAGCTTGGTACGGTCTGGGCCACCATCAAATACTCAAATGGGCCAGGCCTACTTTCTGGGCCTTTTGTCACATACAAGCCGGAGTGCTGTGCAATTGAATTCTCGGATGTACAACTCCGGCCCAAATCTGAACCCGACCCATTGAGCCCAGATGAATTTAGAGTTGTAAGCTAGTCGATCAGAGTCAAGCTTGGCACAGCTCGGCTCAGTTCGGCTAGTAGCTAACCTCAGCTCAAACTTGGCTCAGCTCAGTCCTCGAACTGTCTGGACAGCTTGGGTCAATTTGGTCAGCAACTCAGTTCAAGCCGAGTTCGAGCCTATGCCACATTTTATCAAATACCTAGAATGCATTTTATTTTCATAAACAATATTTTATAGGTATTTCATCAAGCGCCTGATGTGCAGCATCAAAATCAACAAAATCAAACACCCAGCAAGCAAAACTAAAATCAAACACTTATTATATCCATTTTTTCCTCGCCAACACTTTGTTGAGTCATTTCATCAAACAAAGTGTTGGAGTCATTTCATCAAACACTCAGTGAGCAACATTCATATCAAAATAACTGAGTCACCAATCTTCTTCAATTCAAGTCAAATGGAGCTCAGGCAAGCTCGAACTCGGCTCGAGATTTTTTCAAGCTCCAACAACCAGCTCAACTCAGTCCGAATCTAACTTCGAGCCCAGGCGAGTCAAGCTTTTTTGAGTCGAACCGAGCTAACTCGACTCGTGTACAGTGACATCGAGCTCAGCTACTTGGGACAGCGTGTGAATGATCGGAACGGCTGAATAGGTAAGTCCCACGACGAATAGGCTATGGCCCGGTATGATTTTCCAAAGACGATCATATACATTCAAACTACGGACAAGTGAAATCATAGAACAGTCAACAAAATCCAGGCGAACATACGTGAGAAATGTCCACAAAATGCTAAATCAACGGTTAAGATTCTAAAACAACGGTCATGATGTTACATTGGACGGTCAGGATCATCAGATGAGCCACGGTCCACCCTATACAATAGTGGGCCCGGCTGTTCATGTCAGGCCGACTCCTGAAATAGGTGGGCTCCACTGTAAATGTGCCGTGGCCCAAAGAATGGACGGTTAAAAGATATTGGCCAACGTCCACATTCGATGCAGCAGCGTATATCGTGGGGCATGCTTGATGAACGGCCCAGATCCGGTACACACATTGTGGGGTGATGGATCCATCACGACGGTCCGTGTGGTGGGTGGATGGCCCACGTTTCAAAAAGCACTCATGTCAGGAAAGCTAGCCAACAGTTCTATTCACTCTCCCGGTGAATGTCAACCATTAATGATTTTTATTGTGTACCATCGCTTCAGAGGCCACTGATCAGATGGCTAGAAATCATCCACTATATGTGTATTTTTGAACCATTTTCCATACACAGTAGAGGAAGCTAGATGGACGTATTGGATTGACACATCATCCTGCCCCTTCATCTACATGGGTGGGGCCTACCATTTGCATGGTGCGGCTGTCCTGCACAAGTGGCGTGTGAGCAGGAAAGACGGGGCTGCATGTAGAGCTGGGCATCGAGTCGAGTCGGACCGAGTTAGGGCTGGCTCGACTCGATCCGGTTTTAGAAAAAAAAAAAAAAAAAACCCCTGAACTCGATAATCCAAGTCTGGGTCCGGCCTAGACAGATCCGGACAGAGTCCGACCCAATCAGAAAACTCTACTCAGTCAGGTTTCAGATCAGGCCAAGGCTACTCAATCTGAACCTGACTCTGCCATTTGGTACAGGTCAAGTCGGGTCTAACCGAGTTGGACAAGTTGAGTCCACCGATTCGGTTCGACTTGTGTGCAGCTCTGGCTGCATAACAAGTGGTGTCTAACCAGTCAAGGGTTCGAGTACCCATTGGTGGTGAAATTCCACCAGCATGAATGTGTGGGGTGTGTGTGCGTGTGTTAAAAAAAAAAAAAAAAAGGAAAATTAAAGTGGTGTCTAACCGGATTGGGTCAGACACAGTCCGAGTCGACTCGGACGATTCACCCGTGACTCGTCTGAGGTCTGATCAACCTTTAAAAATATTGAAGGAAATGATCCATGACTCGTAATTCCATCCATCGTGTATAAAAAAAAAAAAATAGTGTGCGTCACACATCTATCTTGGGTCCGAGTAATCACCACCGTGGCTTGAGCATGGTTCTTCAAAACTAGGGGAAACAATGGGCCAGATCAGGCGGTGAATGGACACATCGAAATTACACCTAAAATCAGTCTCAGGAATGGCCCACTTAGAAATCGAGTATTCAACTTTGAGTCCAGGCCCAATAGCTAAGATTGGGCAATTACAATCAATGGCCAAGATTAGGAATGAAACGGCTAGGATTGTCTGATGGTAGAGATGTTGGAGATATCTTCCATCCATTGTGGGGTCGCCTCATGAACAGCTTGGACGGTCAGAAAAGGGTCCCATAGTGCATTTTGTTGGGTCGAAGAAATGACACGTGGAATGGGACTTATCACTAGATAATCCAATTGAAATTGCACAATCATATAACATGTTATTAGGAGTGTACATCAAGCCGAACCGAGTCAAGCTGGCCCAGCTCGACTCAGCACGGCCACTAGCTGACCTCAGTTCTAACTCGGCTCGGCTCAGTCCTCAAGCCTGACTGGCCAGCTCAGCTCGGTTCGGTCAGCAGCTCGGGCCAGTTCAGGCCGAATTCGAGCCAAGATCAAGTCGAATTTTTCTGTGCGGCATTTCCACAAACACCTAGACTGCATCTTCAAAATCTCATTGTCTATAAAACAGCAACAAAGGTTGTTCAGGTATTTTATCAAATACCTTCCAAGCAACGTTTTAAAAAAAAAAAAAAGGTATTTGTTTCATATACATACATTCCTTGCCACTAGCCACTCTTCGTTGAGTCATTTTATCAAACACTTGGTGAGCAACATCAATAGCAAAGTAATCGAGTCACCGAACTGGTTCGATTCAAGTTCGATTTGAGCTGGATTCGATCCGAGGTGAGTCGAGCTATGGCTAGCTTGAATTCGGCTCGAACTCATTTTCGAGCTCAAAAAATCAGCTCAACTCGGATCGAACTCAGCTTCGAACCGAGTCGAATCGAGCTTTTTCGAGTCTAGTCGAGTGAGCTAACCGAGCTAGCTCGATTCATGTACACCCCTACATGTTACCACTACGCGGAAGTTTGCTGAGCTTAGAATTATGGCTAATTCTTAAAAAGAGTGAATAAAATTACTTAAAAATATTTATTAATTAATGTCATTTAAACCAAAAAGTTAAATGAGTCAAAGATTACAAACTATAAATAATTCAACTATATATGTAAAATAGTATATGATTAGAGATAACTATATCTAGTGTGTGCAATAAATTAGACACCTATCATATAATTTATTCATGCATCCATATGATTTAAATAGATTCAATCATAAGTATAGATAAAAATGCATGCAAAACAACAATCGCAATCACAATGATATATGGTGATTTAACTAAATCTTTACTTTATTATCGGATGACGAATTCAAACTCGAGTTTTTCAAATTTACTATTTCAATGGTTTTTCATAAGTTCACTATTAACATTTATAATGGTTTTCAATAAATTCACCACAAACCGACATGTACACACTTGTGACAGTAGCTCACACGGAGACTACGTACACTCCCGCCGGAGGCTCGTACAAAGGTTAACAAAAGTTTTTTACATGATCACCAATAACCTTTATGTATACTCCCACCGGAGGTTTACTTAGAGACTTATAAAAGTTTTTTATAAGCTAACCAATAACCTACACGTATATACTAGTGTCGGTAGCTCACATAGAGACCACGTAAACTCTTGCCGGAGGCTCACATAAAGACTTAATTGAGTTTGAGTTACAAACTCTATACTCAATTTTACACTAAAATTGAGCATAAAAAGGAAGTCTAAAATACAACTCTTACTAGTTAAATGAGCCTAGTTGATAACATTTTTATTTAAATGATTGATCAATCTTGATGCAACTTTTCTTTAACTCCTTTGATTTTTTATGTAGCTTGTTCAGATCCAGCAATCGGCTATCATGCAATGATGTACCTATGAGGATGCCAAGGTAATGGGATGGTGATGTAATCTCCTACAACTAAGGGATAGTTGGTTACATTAGAAATTCACTTAGATGAGCATTCTAAAATATGATAGACATGATGATTTTCCTATAGGATTGATGTTTAATCTCTGGGAAATGTAAGAGAACATTTACATCTTCAAATAGAGTTTAAAATGCTCATTAGAATAATGAATCATAAGAAAGATGATATTAAAATGTTTGATTTATAATGTAGAAGCATTGGATAGGAGTTGTATACATAGAACCTTTAAAACTGCTAAAAATCATCTATCTAACCAAGGTTTGAATGCACATTTTATAAGAAAAATGCCTAAATGGATATATAAAGGCTAGCTGTTCAGCTAGACCTAAATAAGTTCGGTTCAACCAAAAATAGCCTATGAGAGTTTAGAAGGTTGCTTAACAAAAGTTGCCACTTTTGGTCAGATTGAATGGAATTTTCGATCAGACTGAATCAAGCCAAAAGGTTCAACAAATTGGATTGAAAATGTGTAGAATTTTTTTATTACTTATTGGACACTTTTGGTCATTTGTGGTCAAACTGAAATTGGTACAAGTCGAACCGAAAATCTTAGGAATACCTATAATGCCTAACTAATGTTGTTCAACTTAATTCTTAAGACTTGAGATGATAAAATAATAATTTTCTATCAAATAGTATCATTTAAAGATAGTTTGTCTTGGAACTAAATGAATTTAGGACTAGTTTTATCAAAGCGCCTTAATTTACTTGTGTCTTTAAGCTTTGATGATAAAATTCTTTAAATTTTCAATATTCCAATATCATCAAATAAAGGCTTAACTAACTCAAGACACACCAACACATATAATTGACAAACTAAGTTACTAACACTAATATCTTTTGTACACCAAAAGTTATGTATATGATAAAAATGGAGAATTACAATCAATGGCCATTATTTAAACGAGGCCAAATCAGATAGAGATCCTCTCTGGAGGGGGAAATAGTTGGCATTTCCCATCCATCGTTGGGCCCTATCTTATGACCGATTCAAATTAGGCCGAAGAAGACCCAACGAGGTTTGGGCGAATGTCTTCACCGTAAATTTTCTCGTATAGGTAAGGGTTCGATCCCCCTCCTTGGCTTTACCCAATACAGACCCCTGTGTATGAAAAAAATAATAAATAAATAAATAAAGGCCTAGTAGATGATTCGATCTCTGAAAGTGGACAACTGTAATCGACAGCCCATATTCAATCACGTGTTACGGGAATTTTTTTGGTTAATCCCACCAACTCTTCTGTAATTGACAGCCCACATTCAATCACGGGCTAAAATCGGACGGTTGAGGATTTTTTTTTTTTTTTTGGTTTCTGAGGCCTATCATACAAATGATTTGGACCTCCAAAATGTGGTCAAACAGTACATTTTAGTGGGCCCCACAGAAAGCTAGGCAAGCATTATATATTTCATCAACTAATAACGGATGTTTTTCCTCAATTATGAGAGGTGTGGCCCACTGCATGTTATGCTATAATACCAGGAATCGCACACAGCCCCGGCATACATTACTTACCATGCTCCACCTTCTTACCTGCTAACGTGTCACCTCTGCAGGACATCGGAGCCGTCTAAAAATTGGACCCCACCATGAACATTACCAGCCACCAAAAATCACGCAGATCCACTCGCCAGGTTCCAACAACATCAAAATCAACGGATGTCCTAGTCGTGGGAACCAGATAAATGGATGGGCCTGATTTTTAGGTCACTCGGCCTTCATGATGGTTCCCACCTTTTGCACGGCTTGGATGTACAGTACATATGCCGAGTCAGCAGGAAAACTGGTGCTGCATGCACGCTTAGCTTGCTGGTAGTTGTACGTGATCATTCCTATTTCCTACAACATGCATGCTTCTATCATGGTTAGCATGTATTGCATGCTTTTGCTCATCCAAGTGGGCCCCATTTGTTTTCCAAATTCAATGTATTATAGATCTGGGTGGGGTGAATGATCAGGGCAGCTATCATCTCAAAGTGGAAATAACGTTCTTGGGTTGAGAAATTATAGGGTTTGGACGGCCCACATTTAACAGGGGCCAGATTGGATGGTAAGGATCGTCTGATGGCGGAGATATCTGGGGTCATCTGCCATCCACTGTGAGGCTAACATATAAAAGATTTGGATAATCGGCATGTGGGCCCCACATGTGAAGAGTCCAACACATTTTGTGGCATGATAGAAAAAATGAAGCTGAACCACACCACAGGAAAGTGGTCATTGAACGCCCACCGTTAAAAACTTCCTGGGCCCACTGTAATGTTTATTTTCCATCCGACCCGTTGATAAGGTCACACAGACATGGATGAAGAAAAAACACAAATATCAGCTTGATCCAAAACTTGTGGGCCACAGTTTTTAATAGTCATTCACCACTGGTTCCTGCGGTGTGGTCCACCTAAGATCTTCGTCTACTTCATTTTTGGGCTAATGCCGTAAAATGAGTTGGCAAAACGGATGGACGGCAAAGATATACAACGCAAACGCATACATTGAGATGGACCCCACAGTCAGGTTAACACCCACAAGAGCCCTAGCACCAATATACCCTCTTCAATCCTCCGCGTAGGGCCCACCATCTTGCCATTTCTTGCAAAGTCTGCTCATTAATTCATAGAAAATCACACTATGATCAAAGGATCCAATCCATCCATCAGTTGGCCTTCTTCCCCCAGCCTTCCATTTCCAATCCATGGATCGTTAGGAATTCAGATTGCCTGACCATCGGTGATCTATTACAGGCCCCAACAAATAGACTGCTCAAAAGAGCTGATTGCCCCAACTCTTATATGGATGACCTTTGACCATCCTTTTTATTTTATTTTTATTTTATTTTTATAGACCATTGATCAGATGGTTAGAATCATTACATCATCAGTGTAATTTTTTTTTTGGACGCAGCTGTGGGGCCCACTGTGATGTATGTGCCTTTACATCTACGCCTTTTGACAGCTCATTTTAGGGCATGATCCCAAAAATGAAGCAGATACAAATCTCAGGTGGACCATACCACAGGAAATAGTGGTGATTGACCATTAGGAACTTGTGGGCCACAGGTCTTGGATGAAGCTGGTATTTGTGTGGTCCCTTCATCTAGGTATTTGTGACATTATCAACAGATTGGATGGAAAATGATCATTCCGGCGGCCACCAAGAAGTTTTTAATGGTGGGTATTCAATCACCACTGTTTCTTGTGGCATGGTCCACCTGAGATTTGGATCTGCTTGATTTTTTAGATCATGCTCTAAAATGATCTGTCAAAACGGATGGACAGAGTGGATGTAAGGCATATACATCAAGGTGGGGCCCACAGTCAGGTATCCACTGAAGCCGTGTCCATTTTTTCCGGGTGGCCCATTAAATGTGTTCTGAATCTGATGGACGGTCCCGATTGATCAGTGGGAATATACAGGTGTCCCAATGCATTAAATACAGAAAAACTATAGAAACAGCCGGTGGAATCTCTCTTTATGTATGATGGCAGATATTATTGTATTTACAGACATGCAATAATGCACTATATATCAACAACATAATCAAGTATTAAACAAGCATCTTCCTAAAACCCCTACACTACACATGCCTGCACAGGTCTGTCTACACGTGGTCGGTGTGCGACATCAGAGCCACGTATCAGGTGGGCCCCACTGGCAGAGAAAACCCGGCTGGTCAACTCATCCGGTTGGCCACACGTATAACTAAACAATGGACAGTTCAAAACAACCCATTCAATGCACACATGTGGACCACTTGATCAGTGGAATATCCTGATTGACGCACCAGATCAACTAAATGGTTGACCCCACCTGATGAACGGCTCGGATGCCCCATGGAAGCAACAGTTCAGTACATGCAGCCACTATAGAGATGAACCTCTCTAAAATGATGAGTGAAAATCAATCTCACAAAAGAAATGGTAATAACCTGAGAGAAGCTTTCAGCCGTCTTCGCTAGCTACATATTGATTTGAGGAGGACCATGATCTTCTGCTCTCAGTCTGAGAAGCTGAACGCTGCAAACGGGAACTTGAACACCTACTGATCTGGTTCTGCTCCCTCCCATCGTCGTCGGTGCAAGGAACTGAAGATGGGCTACTATCAGGTGCTCCCATACAAAGGCTTGAATTGATTTTCATTGATGGGAACCCCTGGCAGGTGATGGAGCGGAAAGAAGACGATGCGAGGGGCGAGATTCGGGCACAGTGCAACTCAGGCTTGCAGAATGGGGCCGATATTGGAGTGGGCCCTGGACCACTAGAACAAGCTGTGCATAGCGACAACGACAAGCTCATCCTCGGCATTTCCTTAATTGGACTTGTGCCGGGGAGCTTGACAAAGGACACTATCCCGTGCCGACAGAGAGGGCAAGGGATCGAGCCCGGCGGGCCAGGTGTAGCGGTTGATGATGTGCTGTTGGTGGAGCATAGGTAGACTGCACATCTGGTGCAGAATTCGTGTCCGCAACCTGCACAGTTGAGTACATTGCATTTAATTTTGTTGATCCGCTAAAAAAAAACAGATGGAGAATCACATCATAAGCAAACATGTTGTGATCAAAATGCAAATTAATTAACCAAACCCATATGAAAGTATCACATTCTAAGCAAATAATACCACTGTAAGCCGGGCAGATGTAGGGCCCACGTGATGCATGCATAAAATCCAACTCATCCATCATGTGTGGCAGAGCATGTTACCTTCAGGCTGATCTGTGTATCAGGTGGGCCATACCACAGGGAACAAGTTGGGAGGGAATGTCAACCATTGATTTGAGTAGAGGGTTCACCATGTTGTATATATGAAATCTAGGCCATTCAGACCCTTCTGGTCTGGATGAGGGGTCAGGCTAAAAATCAACCAGTTCCGAATTTCAGGTGGCTCTATGTAAATCAAAGGTTGTTGTCCCCTCACACATTGTTCCCTGTGTTGCGCCCCACTCGAGTGTTGGATCAGGCTGACTTTTGGCACGTGGGGCTAATGTGAGGTGATGCATCTAAGGTTGGATGGCCTTCATTCATCACATGGGCCCCACACATGCGCGCACCCATTTAAATGCGAAAAGACCCACGTGAGAAAATAACAATTTCTGTTCAATAATTTGGAAAAAAAAAAAAAAAATCAACCTAAAATAACAAGCAAGAGAGAATCACATCTTCAGTTAACATCCTTCAAAACAGAATCAACAAACAAAACTCAAACACAACAGTTTAAGAAAAGAATACTAAAATATAAAATGCTTTGAAAAATTCAAAAGAAAATTGACTAACAAAACCAAAATGAGAAGATCATATTTCTGTAAAAATCAAATCAGCTATAAAGACCCATATGAGAGAATTATATCGAAAGAAAACCGACAAACAACACCCAGAAGAGAGAATGCGGTTCTTCTGTAAAACAACACGGAGACGAATCAACTAACATGAACCATTTGAGAAGATTACATTCTGAGCAAAGAAAACTAACACTTAGAAATCCAGGTAAAAAAGAAGAAAAAAGAGAGAAATATCAACTCTGCAGTGACAGCAGTTGGTTGCTAGAACATATACCTTCTGCAGCAACAGTGCATTTCCTTTCCAAACAAACAGCACAAGGATCCAGGGAAGCAGGTAGCAGATCAGGATTCCTCCATCCGCATTCTCTGCATGAACCACCCAACCAATGCCTTTTAAATCCTTTAACTTGTAAGGGCTTCTAAATACAATATAAGGTGTCATCTTCAGACTAAAGTCATTCCTGTAGAGCAAAATCCTCTTGGATTTCTAACTATGAATTTTGGAAGATTGTGGCGAGTTTAAGAAATTCCTTATTAATCATCACACCAAAAGTTTAAATTCCCATGTGAAAGAGAGATGGATTTCGTCTCCAAATAGTCATTTTCATTATCTGGTAGAAAAACATATCACAAGCCGTCTTAGCTCAGCTGGTAGAGCGCATGGCTTTTAACCATGTGGTCGTGGGTTCGAGTCCCACAGACGGCGATTTTTTTATTTTGATCCTCACAGTCCTAAACCTGTATAGACTCATAAGATCTCTCTTTTTATTTTTTTTAGTTGCCTAATGATAAGGACAATATAACACCATGGAATTTAAACTTCAGGTAAAAAGTCAATCATTTTTTAATTGAGAAAGTTGCACCCATCTCTACTACAAAATTAGCTGAATTGAGTCACAGTGGTAATGGGTGTCTGCCCGTGTCTATTGTCACAGTATATGTTCATCTCAAAAACACCAAACTGGCCATAAATGTCGGAAGATCCTCTAGGTTCCATTTGGATAAGCGCCCATTTTTGGGTGCGTCTGGGGCAGCCCGAAGGCTGGTGGGCCCACTTTTCTATGCATCTGCACCTTAGTTTTCACCACAGAGCAGTAGTGAAATAAGAACAGTTCCCACCCATTCTCACCTCAAATCACTCTCGTGCAGAAATCAAGCAGCCCCACAAAAGCAGGAATATGCATATGAAATACCCTTGGTTAGCTACAGAATGTGGAACAACGAGCATTGCCTGCTTGAAATTTTCCAATATTACTTTTTGCTATTTATTTTACTTACCAATGCCAATTATCTCATCTCGGAGTTGAAGATCAGACCACTAACAAAGTAACAATGTATGTGCGTGCGTAATTCGTGTGCACTTTTCTTTGATAAAACTAACCTAGGGAAATTATAAAAATAAATAAATAAATCTGCATGGTACACATTTACAGTATTGCTTAATCATCATCATCTAAGCCTTATCCTAATTAATTGGGGTCAGCTCGATGAATCTTGTTCCGCCATTCCACTCTATCAAAGGCCATAACTTCAATTAGACCATAGGTCATCAAGTATTTTCTTACTACCTCCACCCACGTTCTTTTGGGCCTTGTGGTATTCCTTAACATCCTTCAAAATATGAATTTTGAAATATGATGTATAACATGCAAAGGTTGATTCACATAAGAATGTCAAATCTACTGCTCACCTAGCAATTTTCACGATGCTCATAAGAGGAAGGGAGAGAAATGGTGAAGGAAGAAGATGTGGCCGACCTTCTGGCCGTTTACTTAGAATCCCCTCAAGGCCATGTCTACGCCATGAACGGGCAACCATCAAGGGACTCCAGCTATGAAAAACAACAAAAAGTTATAGTAAGAACCCATTTTTTTAGATCATTAACTAAATAAAATAGAAGGAAACAAACACTCCTATGTACCTATCATGCTTAAAGAAAACCAAAACAAGCACTTGAATCAACAAAGTATCCAATGTTAGCTTACATTAAATTCACCATTCAACAAAGAATATGTATAACATACATTTATATCATCTCTCTCAAAAAAAAAACATTTATATCAAATCAACCGGTTTTGGAACTATAAAACCATACTATTTTAACCATTAGCATAAGATAAACAACATTATCAATATATCGTTTGCCTTAATTTTAGTTATAATGGAGTAACAACTTCTGTTTGTAAACGCGTATCCATTTTTACATGCCCCAAGAAAAAAGAATTCATCACAACAAATAGCATTAATGATAAATGGGAGACGCAAACAATTTTCAAAGTGAATATTTCACACTTTAAATGGGAGACTACGCTCAGTGCCATCTGGAAAAAGGCCGCCACAACTGGCAATTTTCCCATATCCAAACAACCACTGGTGGCATTATGTCCTACATGTGTGAAAGGTTGGCATTTGAGATGGGTTGTATGTTAAGGTAACCTACAACAAAATGCAGGTGACTGTTACTCTATACCATTTAAAAAAAAAAAAAAAAATTGTTAGCTTGTTAGCACACCCACTGTCAGTTCACACTTCACTGTTAGCCACCCCCACTAGGGAATCGATACCAAGACCTCAGTGTTGAGACGAGATATCTTTCACTCAGTCTACCACTTGAGCTATGGATCAGGGTTACTCTATACCATATATACGCAATGTCTTCTCAAACTAAAAAGAACAAAGCAATTGAGGTCATTCGCTGGTATGTGGTATGGATTTCTGATGGAAAAATGTGATCGATTTTTCCTTTCATGCGTTCAAAATTCTGAGATAGAGTTTTTATCAAGTGGATTAACCTATTTCCCATGGAGAATGCATCGCCTACAACAGATTGAAGGAAATCCAGATGTAGATGATAAGTACTCTTTAGTCCTTTCCAATATTTGTTACTGTCAGTTGAATATTGTTCTAAATATTTACAGTGCCTCCCAACCACTATTACATAAATTTGGTTGATCAGTGCATATTCATGAATTACTTGGTTGAAAAAAGTTCTAAAAACTACCTTGGAGGTTATCTAATGAACACTGACCATCTGTTGTGCTGTTTTCCAGCAATAACAACCTAAAGGCAGGGCGCTTGACCCCAATAACAAATGACAGATGCCACCAGCATATTTGGATTTTGAACTCAAAGCATGTTGGGTGGTCTTTTGTATCTTCACCAGATTCGAGAACATTTCGTTTTAAACAACTGTTTGCAGCTTGAAACTGAGTTGACAAAAAGAGAAATTGCTGTTCCTTTGTTATTTTCAGTGATTGGTTATTGTACAAGAAACCCATTGCGTGTGAATTTCACAAGCAACCAGCTCATATGATAGCATGGCAAAGTGCGTGAGATATCTGAGCCATCTATAAGGTGGGCCCCACCATGAAGATCATGTCTATGTTTAGATCATGGATGGCATAGCATGTGGTGGAGCCATCATATAGTTGTGTCATGGCACCGTGGCAGACACAAAAAGACCTAGTCATTTATTTTAATTCAACATTCCACGCCCCATCCCATGGAATCACAACTTGTTTATGTGACAGAACATTTCACATCTTAATTTTAGAAATGTTTTGCAGTGCCCATAATAGTGCCAAGTGGCATTAGGATGCGAAAGCTGTATGGTGCTACATAACAAATATCATGCACGTCATGCCTTAAGCCATGCATACAATGGTGGCACAACATCCCAGCATGTCATACAGTATCCTAGCTGGTCCTTGGTTCAAAATACCGGCCAACATATCATCATCATCACCACCACCACCACCACCACCATCAACATCTAAGCCTTGTCCCAACTAATTGGTATCGGCTACATGAATCATGTTCTGCCATTCCACTTTATCAATGGTCATATCCTCAGTTAAAGCATGGCTCATCAAGAAAACAATACCCACAGACAGCCAATATGTATCACCCCAGCAAGTACCTTGGCATTAGTTGCAAAAGTAGTATGATGCTACACAAGTACCATGTGCATCATGTCTTAAGCCATACATACCATGGTCATACAACATCCTAGTGTATCACACAAAGTAGCATGCAATGCAATATCATACCTTGTACATAACCAAAATATGGGTGAGCATCAACCAATATGTTCCTATGTTGGGCCGGCCATATATACTACAATACCCATATTTTGATTATTTTATTTTATTTTATTTTTTACTTATTTTTTGCGAGTACATGGTGTGGTATCGAAATGTCCATTAGCATGACCCATCAAAACAAATGGAAGTAGTAAACTACAGATACATACCCGTTTGCATTTTCAGCATCAAGGCTGGCACCCTTAGCAATAAGAATCTGCATTTCCACATACACAAAGTGTGTTTATAAGGGGTCTTCCAAATATGAAAATCAATTAAAGATGAGAACAACATACTTGACAGCACTGAGCATTTCCACTACATGCGGCATAATGAAGGGGTGTGCTTCCCGCACCTGTCAAATGGGAACAAGCAGACCATATCATAAAAGGACACACTTGTAGAAATGGACAATTTCTATTTGGACGCTTTTTTTTTTTTAACACACGCACACACCCCCACACACTCACGCCATAGTGGGATTTCACCACTTATGGATACTCGAACCCTTGACCGGGTGTTGAAACTCCTAAGGATCCTGGACAATTTCTATTTGGACGCTTGACTCAATAGAAATCACTATTTCACAATATTTGACAAGCCGGGGGGAGGGGGGAAGAAGGAAATTGTATGTGGAAATTGAGAAAGCAATCCCAAATGCACATATTTCTGCTGGCATTATTTTATTGTCATAAGAGGAATGTGATGAAATAGAAACTTTAGTGCTCTGAAAATTACAGATCATGAAATGAACATTGAATCTGAATCCACTATAAAAATAAACAACGAGAAGATAAAATAAAGAGAGTACAAAAGACAATGGGACAGGAAACAACACATGCAAACAAATGCCTATCTCCAGGCCAACCTCAAAATCTTAAGAAACAACCGGCTAATGCGGGATAAATTGTGGAGCCCTTACGGATCACTTTCTTCTGTGAACAAAATCAAAGACTTAGACTGCATTTGGATGCATATGTAATGCAAGCAAGAACGACTGCATGAAGTGTACGATGAAGATGTGGGCCCCAAAAGCCGAATTTACTAATCCTGCGGCCCACCCTTTGGGCCCCATGTGTTGAGTTATGTTTAGATATGTTTAAGAGATAGGGATGTTAGCATTGTTCCTAAAAGTGGGCCATACATGGAATCTGTATCTAGACAATGGTTTTGGACAGTTTGGATCACCGAGATGAGCATTTGGTGCAACACACATGGTTGTGATCATACACATACAATATAGAGCTATGGTGTACTATAACTCTTGCATATGGAGAGTAACAAGGAAGCAAGGACTCCTCTCTCATGAGAGAGGTGTGGAGAGGCTGGTTGTGGCGTGTTTGTTTATGGGTAGGACGCCACCATGTTTCCTATATATTTAGCCATCGGTCCCTGACTCCAATCACAATCTCAATCATATGGCTTTTCCAAACGAGTGGTGCATCTGGGTGACAGGGGAGAAGAAAGGCTAAAGGAGCTCTGTCATCATCCCCTTGGAAAGCATGATTAATGGTGAATCAAACAGGCGCACACAGTTTCTACTTTCCCCATAATCGGCACATGGGTGATCTTGTGATTAAGGTCTAACAAAGGATACGTGTGTGATTCTTAGCTTGATTATGTGGATCTTTATTAAGTGAAGATTTTAAGGGATTTTATTAGGAGTCCAAAACAGGTCTCTTTAGTTGTCTTTTGTAATAGTTTCTAAGTTCAAGGAGTGGGTTGAGTTTAGGGAGAAAACATTCTCTCGCAAAGAGAGAACACCCTAAAATCTCAACAACTTTGTATTGTGAGGGTTATGTAGAAACCCATTCTTCTCTTCTTCTTTCTCATTTACAACCTACGTAAACATGCGAATTGAATTGTGAATGTTCAAACTAATCAAGATGAAATGACGGAAAACTAATGATGTTCCTAGAACCTAAATGCGTAAGTAGCCCTCAAATTGCAACTACATGTCTTTCAGGTTCGACTTGAATATAATCTAAGGCCTTTTTGGATTGGTGGAATCCTGATGCAGGACAATTAACCACTTGCTCTAAAAGCTCGAACTATTAGAGCATGGCAAATCAATCCCTTTATCTCATAGCCTAGGCCCCACATCTCATGGGTTAGGACCTCGGCCGAACCCCTCGTGGGCCCCAAATCACATGGGGACCGCCTCCCACCCGCCTAACACAGGTGGGGCCCGCCTCTCACGAGCCACCCGCCTCACACAGGCCGCCCACCCCGAGTGTGTCCCTGCATCCCACAGGCTACCCCACTCGAGCCCGGTGTGAAAATGCCCCTGCATTAAATCCTCTTTTCTATTATGGAAAAGAAATGACTCTCTTGTGAAAACAAAAGCAGTTGTGGAAATCAATTTCCATTTCCCTCAACAAATGGTGATTTCCATTTCCTTAAAAAAAAAAAAAAAAAAAAAAAAAAAAAAAAAAAGAAAAGGAAATGGAGATTTCCATGTCTTCAAAGAGAGAGCTCTCACTGTTTGACCATTGACCGATCCACGATTGCATGGAAATCATGAATGCTAAAACAAACAGGTTATTAGGATTCTTTTCCACAAATTTTCTCCAATGTAACATTTTCTTTTCTAAATCTATTTTTTGGATTCCACTAATCCAAACAGGCCCTAATTGCAATCTGGAGCCAGACCCCTCGATATGAATGCTAAGGAAATTGTAATTTGGTTATTTCGAATTTATTACACTAATATCACAGTTCCATTTGATAATGCAACCAAACGTCGTAAGTATCAAGGCTAAACATTGCATTTTCCTTTGTATCTAAGAAGGCTAATGTTGAGGCCGTTTCTATTGCCATTGATGGTGCTTGGAGATCTTCATGTTGTATTGGAAATTCATTACCCTTGATATAATTTGTTTTTCTTTTCATAAATTTTGGTTCCCATTGAAAAGAAAGAAGAAAATAAGATAATGGGATAGGAAGACCACAACTAGTGAAGATTACATCTCAACACACTATCTAGGAAAAAGGAAACTAAGTAAAAAAAAAAAAAAAATGATGGAGAAGAAAGAAACAGCTCGAAAAAAATAGAATTCCACCAAACCCCTCGATCTTCATCTTGAATGAATGAGTAATCTATAACAAAATTAGAACTCTTAAGAGATGAGCAAAGGCGTTACCCAAGACCGCTGTTAGACAAGATACATCAACATATAGATGTAAACTCCAATGGGCGAAGACACTTCCTAAGGTAAACAGATGACTCATCAGGATCCTGTCGACAGACCTAAGGACAAGTGAGAGACATGTGAGAACAATTCAATGCTTGAGAAACCCAATTCTAAGGATTTGGTGATTAGTAAGCTGGCCGAGATTCTGAAACTGGTTGGACTGGGTTTAGTTATTTATTTATTTCGGCTCTGTGCAGACCCAGCCCTTTGACAGCCCCCCACAATTCCAATCATTGCCAAGTGATGAAAGATGAGATAATCAAAAGCTTCAAAAGCAAACAACAGATAGTAATGCCGATGATATAGCATAAGCATGAGAAAAAAGGAATTACCAATAAGGTCGATTGTTGCCCCATCTTCCACAGTGACATTAGTAACACTAGCCCCCAAGTCCAAGAGCAACTGGACACTCTCGACATGCCCATTTAGTGCTGCCATATGGAGTGCAGTTATCCCACCATCTGCTGTTTTATTAATTATCCTAGAGAGACTGCTGCTAAAATACAAACAAGCAGGAAAAAACATAAACAAAAACAAAATTAGTGTAACAAGAAAGGGAGACCAAGGGGCAAAACCATCACAAATGTGTAGACAGCATACCCCTCGTCAAAGTCAGTTATAGGACCATCTTGGGTTGATCTTTTCCTTATGATTTTCCAAAAGTCTGGTATACTGGGTACATAATCAGCAAGGAGGAGGCGGACACAGCGAGAATGGCCATTTATGGCTGCAAAATGGAGAGCTGTACCGCCATTAAGGTAATCTGCTTTGTGAATCTTCAAAAAAAAAAAAAAAAAGAAAAAAAGAAATCCAATGCACAAAACACTGTCAGTGTCAAGAGAGTTGATCTCAAGTCAAATATATAATAAAAATGTTAGTTAAGGGTGCAAATGGAACGGGCCGGATTGACGTGATGGGTCAGCGGGCCCAACACAGAACAAATAGGTGTGTATCTGAATTTTGACTCATTGGTTCAGGCATGGGTCCAAAACACTGCCCCAATTATCAAATGGGTTAGCTTTGGAACTTCTCAGTGAGGTACACAGACACAACTTTAAACAGGCTGGATGAGGACCACCCAAAAGTGGACCTGACTAGGAGGTCACTCGAACCCAACACTTTAAATTCCCAAAATATTTTAGACTTGAGCTAAGGACCTGAAATGGAAATTTTATAGGCTATAAGACCGGCCAAGCTTTATGGGACAGATTGTTGGGCAGTTATGTAACAACGTGTTCATATAATGAGTGTTGAGATGGACGAGTGGCAAGACAAGGATAGAAATAGAAATGAATGCATTCAAGGGAAGTTGGAGCAGCACCAATAGGTAATAAGATGAAGTAAAGTAGAATTAGACGGTTTGATCATGTGCAAGGGAGACCAAGAAGAGCGCCGATTAGGACTGAGTTGGTACGAGTTGAAGGTTGTAAAAGCGCAAGGGTTAGGCCCAAAAGGATGTGGGTGGAGGTAGTAAGAAAAGACTTACCGACCTATGGACTTGCCGATATTATGGCCCTTGATAGAGTGGAATGGTGGAAAAGGACTCGTGTAGCCGACCCCAATTAGTTGGGATAAGGCTTAGATGATGTGATGATATTTTTTACTCAAGAAACCTCTTACAGATCTTGTGAACTCACATTCTAAAAATGGTAGATTTAGTTCCAAGTTGCTTCCTCTAACTAAGGCAATTGACTAAAACCTTAACTCTCCCAAACAAAAACATTGGTGTTGCGCATAACATTAAGTCTATATTATGTAGAGAACCAGAGATTCGGGAAACCCAGCTTAGACCTCACCAAAATCCAACCCATAGATAAAAGTGGTCGGGTTTGGATGCTCTAAGTGCAGACCCACCCCAAACCTGATCCTAACCATGTATGGGCAGGAGAAATCCCGACCGGTAATGAAATGGGTCAGTTTGAAACTCCCGTTGACCGGACCCAGGACATTTGCACCACTGATTTTAATGGCATAAAGAAAAATCAAGTTAGAGTAAGCATCATACATTGGCTCTGAAAAGGATAAGAGTCTGAACAACCTCCCAGTGTCCATATTGACAGGCTTGCATCAAAGCGGTCTGTTGACAATGAAGAGCATTATTCTCTTGTGAAAATCAATCTAATTCAAAGGGTGGATCTTATTTCTGCTAAAACTTCAAACAAATTTTTTTTTTTAAAGATATGTGGTTACAAAACCAACTTCAAGGAAGCACTAAAAACTGTGGCAAACGGGTATAGTGGTTGGGACCACCATGTGGATGGACTATAGCCGTTACAGCGATTGTAGGTTCCCAAGCATCTGCTTATTGCGAATTCTGCCCGTTGCATGTGGACATTTGCTCATTTTTTTTCTCAACCTTGAGTTACCTTCCATTTGTAGCCAGTTTTGAATGGCTACCAAAGTCCAATCACCTTGATTTTTGGGCCATGGCCAGCCACATGGTGGCCCGGAAAGTCAATGGTCCTGATCACTGTGCAAATGTGTTATGGGTACGGTGAAGAGATTTTGATGTACGAATAATTATTCTAGTCCATGAACCATTTGTCACAGTAGAAATCCGCTTATTACAGATTGACGAATAGAAAATGTAGGTGATGGGCAATTCAAAATGAAGTATCAATTGATGCCAAAATATTTTTAGCTCCAACTTCTACGTTTTTCTTTTCTTTTTTACTCTTTTGTTTTTGGTTGTTGTTGAAGAGTTACTTTTAAGTTCTTCATACTGAAAAAAAATAAATTGAAAAAACAGAAAAGAAAATCATGCAATTTGCAGAAATAGCAAAGATTGATATTACCTGCCCACGATAATTTCTAAGATTAATATCAACGCCAGCCTCAAGCAATAGAGAAACAATCTGAAGAAAAAAAAAACATAATCAATTTAGAAAATCTACAAAAGCCCATGAATTTAGTAACTGGTTGGGATCAAACAGGCAACGAAAACCATATGAATCACCTCGTGGTGGCCCTGTGCTGCAGAATAATGGAGAGGAGAATTACGAACACCAAAAGTCGAGTACCTCGCAAGACGAGGATTATATTCCAAGAGAGCTTTGGCTTCTTGAAGATCCCCGTCTCTCGCAGCGGACACCAGGCGCTCCCCTGACGCCGAGCATCCAAAGGAGTTGCCCATGATGCTTAAAAATCCCATGATCTTTATAACAAAGTAAAACTTCAATATATTTCTACAAAAAATCCCTTACTTCTCGCTGAAACAACAACTGCCAAAATCAAAATTCCCCACCGCGTGTACAAATGAATTGCCACGGTGGAGAAAAATCTATTTTCTCTTCACAAAATCTCTTATTTTTCACCAAGAACAAGCCCAAATCAAAATCTCCAAATTACAATCTTCATTAAATGAAAACCATTTTCTCCACAAAACCCATTATTTTTCACCAAAATAACAACAGCCCACATCAAATTCTTACACAATCTCATGACCTTTCAACTATTCAAAAACATCAAAAATGCCCACTTCGTTTCTCCAAGGAAAAAGATCCTTCATTTCCATCAAAACAAGAACACCCCAAATCAAAATCTCCCATCTTTCATCCAACTGAATTACCACATCACCCACAAAACCTCATCTTCAGAAAAAAAAAAAAAAAAACCCATTTCATGTCTGCATTAAATCCTTCAACTTTCACCAATAAGGACACCACAAATCAAAATATCCCATCTTTCAAAGATGAACAGATCATATTGCTTAGAAATCTCACAATTTCAAAGAAGATATATTATATCTCATCAAAATAACAGACACCCAAATCAAAAATATCGCATTACACCTCAATCCAATCGCCCAAAACGCTTATGAATTTCGTTATACGCGAGAAATCCAATGAAAGAGAAAAACAAAAAAAGAAAAGAAAAGCCGTCTCTTTTCTACAAAAGTACCTCATTTTTCAACGAAAAAAACGACGACCCAAATGAAATTACCGTCTCAATCATCAAAATTCCCAAAAATCCGATTCGATTTTATCCTTTATTCAGCGGTTTGGATCGATACCAAATTCGGGTTCCATACCCAAAAAGAGGTATAGGAACAGCCGGCGAAAGAAAGCAAGCAAAGGAAAACAGGAGAAAGAATGGTGAACCGCGGGAGCACAAACTTCCGTGGAACCTCACCCGGCAATTCCAAAATGGGAAATGATACGACAGAGACCGTACAATATAAAGATGAATCGATACGGCCCACCTACTCCATCTCATTATTGATTGACGGTATCTTCTCGAAAATATCTCTCCATTGATTTTCTTCACTTTCTCTCTTTGAATAAGGACCGTTGATTATTTGTTACCACCGCTGCTTTAAAGGCCATTGATTAGATGGCTATGATCATATTATCTCTGTGAACTTTGAACCATATCTCACCCATGGTTCGGGCAGCTGATGGACGGATGATCAATCCTGCTCTGCCACGTGTACAGATACTACCATGTGGACGCGGATTAGGCGGTAGTGTGGTGATGTCATGGGCTCTGTGGGACCTACCTTGATATATTTTTATTATATCCACGCCGTCCATCCGTTTTTACAGATCATTTTAGGGTATGATTAAAAAAATGAAGCATATATGAAGCTAGGTTGGACCACACGATATGAAACAGTAGGGATAATGACACCAACCGTTGAAACCCTCCTAAGGTTCACAGTAATTTTATTTTCCATCCAACCTGTTGATAAGGCAACACCTATCTGGATGAAGGGAAAACCCAAATATCAGCTTCATCCAAAACTTTTGTGACCCACAGAAGTTTTTAATGGTGTCCATTCAATCATCTTTGTTTCCTGTGGTGTGGTCCACTTGAGTTTTGGATATGATTAATTTTTGGATTCATACTCTAAAGTGATCTGGAAAACGGATGTACGGTGTGGATATAAAATAAATACATTAAGGTAGGCCCCACAGCCCCCAACATATCACCGCACTATCTGAACAACCATGGTTGTTCTACTGGATCTACTGTATCATCCCCGCCAAAATTACCTGTCCGTACGAATGTCCGAGCCGCTCAGCAAACGGGAGTTATTTGATACTCTGGTGGAGCGTGATGTTTCATAAACATGCACTCAGAAATTCCTGACGTGGCATATCTAGAACTCAAATTAAACCGCCCAAGTGGTAGAAACTACTGAAATCAGATTTACCGGATGATTAACCAATGAATAATAAACATTTTTCTTTTGAATAACAACCATTCATTTGTCCATTTTGGTCATCTGTTGGTTTCAACTAGTAATTTATTAATTAAATTATTTCAGATTAATCTTCGTTTTTTATTTTGCTTTTTTGCCTCTATAAATGAGGGATACTGTTTTAACGGTTTAATTTTAATTTCATATGTACTATTTGTTCAAATTTAACTGCATGTGTGTGAACTCTTGCATAGGCCAGAGTATCATATTTTCTCTCTTACAAAACGGTCGCCAAAGACAATACTGCGGTGAAAAGTTCTCCACCAGTTTTTGAAAATAAAAAAGAAATAAAAATGTACTACCCTTCACACGTGGATAGAAGGAACACGTGTAACGTATCAACACCGCTCCATCAGGAAATTCCAAGTGTTTAGTTGTCTTGTCTTAAAACGAGCCCCATCACTATATAATTTTTACCATTGATATATTTCTCTTAACCGTTCATTTTGTTTAAGTACATGTGTGGCCCACAAAATTATCCGATCAGCCTAATTTTTTAATGGTGGCATTGAAAATGTGGGGGATTGCTTGATGAATGGCTCTGATCATCCCTGCATTGGCCTCATTGCTACTTTCAAGGAAAGTACCAAAGAAGTTAAGTTGCTTAACATTCCTCTCATCCATTGTACACGTGGCACATGACGTTTCTTTTGGAATTGATTAGTGAGATTCCTCTCATCCATCGTACATGATGCATGTGACATTTACTTTCGAATCGATTCCTGAGATTTGACATCGCTCTTTCGTCCTAATTCGTTCCCGCTTTAAAATTCTTTAAAAGTATATAAAGAAAACTAACTTTGATCATATTCATTGAATCTAGCATAGTGTTGACGGTTGGTGGTGTTTTTTTAAATAGTTAAGGTTAAGCCTTCTACTCAATGGCTCTGTAGTGGACTTATAAAAGTTTTAACGTAAGGTCATGGGTTTGAGCACCTGTTATGGTGTGAGTGCGCAGGCATGCATGGGGTGTGTGAATGCGTGTGATAAAAATAAGCCATTCATTCGATCTGCAAAAACAGAAATAAAAGATTAAAGCATGAAGGAAACTAAATACAAAAAATGCAATTTTTCCGGCTACTCAACTGTTTGTTCTGTTAGGTTCCACATCATGGCTGTGGCATCCAATGTTAAGATTTGTCAAGCCTATCATCGAAGGTCTGTTCCGAGTCCGCATTGGGCTTACTATGGATTGTAGGGAGGCAGCGTAGCTCCCGACTTGAAGGACAGTTTCATATTTTAATATTATATTAAGTTTATATAAACCTTAGTTCCTTTGGGTAATATATATCCTATTATAAGAGAGGGAGTTGTAATTGTATTGGAAGTTTTCTTCTTTTTTTTCTTTTTTCTTTTTTTGCTTTTGAAAGTAGTGGATTGGTATGAATTCGTAAACATATTCAAATAAAATTATGTAATTTTTTATGATATAATTTCCTTCTCTTTTTTTAATGCTTACTTTTGATTCCCATGTTACTATGTGGGTGTCGAGGAGGAATCTTTCTTCTAATATCTAACCCATGTAAAAATTTAGCCCACCTCATGGAAATGTAATGCTAGAAAGAATAGGCCATTAATGCAACCATCAAGTGGACAACTTCATAAAAAATCAAGGTTTTGAGAGTGAGCACATTGAGGCTTAATTTCAAACCTTGAGGGTAATTTTATAATTTCATATGGAATTTTATAAAAATCCTAATTCATTTTGCAAAATATATATCCTGACATGAGAGAAAGGGATCATGGTAAATTTCCATGCGGTGGTTTGTATTATATTCTATTTTCTTTTTATTCTATTATTGTTAATGTGTGTGGTTAAGAAGAAATCTTTCTCCCATCATCGAATCCACTTAAAAATTTAGTCCACCTCATGAAAATGTAACGCTCAAAAGAACAGGCCAATGCAATCATCAGGTGGGCAACTCCATAAAAATCAAAGTTTTGAGGGATAGATTAAGCTATTGCCCACCTAATGATTAAATTACCCTAAAGTCTGAAGCACTCCATTTTTTTCCAATGGGAGTGCATCATTTAAACGGGTTGACATCATCCACATATGAGATGGCCCCACATTATAGTCAACTATATGTGATCTGATACATGTAAACTTCCACATGCATCATTAATTTCCATCAATGTGTCACATATGTAAATATATGGAATTACTGAAGAAGGTGGTCCACCACAAGATCATCTAGTACTGTTCAAATCATGCCATCTTTACATCTCAACCGTTACAACAACAGTGCTTTTAGGCCTTTAAAAGAAAAACAAGCTGTCCACGATATTTTTTTCATTAGGCCGGGTCTATCGAAATCTAGCATTTGATAGGTCCCAGCCCAAACCATTGACAGCCCTACAGAGAACCTAGATCATTCACACGTGGGGATGTATTTCTAGCAGCTCATATCTCATTTTTGGAAACTTACAATCTTACTTTTTGAAATGCTGCATTGACTCATGTGGCCCACCCCCTTATATTGGCCGCCCCTTTGGAGCCCACATGTGTTAGGTATCCCACTAGAGCAATCCTAGCCCTTCAACCCAAAAGAGGCCCTTAATTGGACCTTATTCCATTTACGGTGGGCACAATATTAACGGTCTGGATCGATACTTCACGGCTTCCAATCTACAACATCCTACAAACCACTTTCCGCCGTCCACTTGGCCGGCGAAACAATTGGGACGGTCCATCTTGTTGGCCCTACCCTGGATGGGAAACCTTGCAAAATTTGTGATAATTAACTGATCCTAGCCATCCAATCAAGGGCCTTCATGGTTAACGGTCGAATATCAGCTGGGGAGGGGAGCGGATTAGCTGTTACCCTAACCGTGTGAGGCCCATTTTGATTTAGTTTTTATATATCCAAGCCGTCCATAAGATTTTGCATCTCATTTTAAGTGGCGATAACAAACCTTAGAAAGATCCAAAAGTTAGGTGGACCACATCACTAGAAACAGTGATTAATGAACATTAAAAACTTTTTGTGGGCCACAAAAGTTTTGGATCTATCTGATATTTGTATTTTCCCTTCATGCAGGTTTTCTTGAAATTATTAACAGGTTGGATGGTAATAAATATTATAAAAACCTTACAATGGGCCCTTTAAAACTTTTAATGGTGAGGCACTCAATCACCACTGTTTCCTATGGTGTGGTCCACATAAGATTTTGATCTACATAAATTTTTATAAATCATAATAAAATGAGCTGTAGAAACGTATGGACGGCATGGATATACAAAATATCATCAAGTGGACCCCACTGTAAGGGTAACACCCACAAAGCTGTTACCCGCGTAACACCTAATCCGCTCCCGCTGGGGAGAGGCAGGCCGCATCAGATCAGTGGGTGGTCCGTTGAACTACCAAAGAATAGCAAACCAACGGTGAATACCTACTTGATCGCGTGAGATAGATGACTATCAGCACAAGTACCAAAATCGCACGTGTGTACAAAATCAGGGCCCACATAATGAGTGAACGAGCCTGATGTTTGGGCCAATCTTGTTGATAATGCCTTTCAGCTATGAACCGTCTTGATCTCCCACGTGCACCCCACCCGCTGACTGGACTATCTTCATTCTGGTGTGATGACATGTACAAGTGGGGACCATATACTGAACGGCTCTGATCTTGCCCAAACTTGGACGGTTGTAATTAAAACTTAGATGGTACATTCGTGTGATTTTGGTGTACCTGACTTTTCGTGCAGCCTCGTCTGACCAGCAACATCGCAAGAAAAACGAGGCACATGTGCGGAAATAACGCATCAAATACTATTAGGTACTGCGCATTTTTTCCTCCCACGTGTTGCATGGGCAGAACATCCGAGCCGTCCAAAAGATCAGTCACGGCGTTTATATCATCCAACGTGAAATTCAAACCGTTTCAAGACCATCAGGTGGGCCACGCCATTAAAATGAATGAAATACGGACCCAACAATCTGATCCAACGTACGGTCTTGGCCTACCTCGGGATGTATCGGCCTGATTTTTCCAGCCGGCTGATTTTCAAAACGAGCCAACATTTGCATCGGCTAGGATGTCCCACACGTGTAAGCTAGAAAAACTATGCAGTACGGTAAGCCTATCCTACTTAGCAAATTAAAAAAAAAAAAAAAAAAATGGGTGGGCCCCACCTTGATGTTTGCATAA